>VZTM01010386.1:0-42692 GCA_013400555.1 Jacana jacana | reverse complement strand
TGATTTTTTTTTTAAATCTTTTATTTTTTTTTTTTTTTTGAGAGGGTTGTCAACTTTTCTTCTTAAGGAAAGAACTTCTGAGTGCAATCAATTAAAGAAAGGATCTGATTTGTTTTGTAATTGTTTTTCTGTCTGTATGAATGATGTAAGGGCATATTGGAAGAATTTACTTCACTACTCTGTCTTTTCTAAAATAACAGGTTTACTGGTTGATTTATGGGTTGTTTGTTTTGTTTTTGTTGTTCTGTCTGTAGGTGAGAAAAAGGTTAATTTGCTTGAGAAATCATGTCTATGCCAGAGAAGGTCAACTTGTTCCATCATCATGTACTGCCATTGGAGGCTGACCTGAACCTATACACAGTGGTTTAAGGGAGGAATTAGGCATCCTGTTTTTCTGCACGCTTTTCCCAGCATTTTTCTCCTTTTTTCTTTTTTTTTTTTTTCCCCATGTTTTCTTAAAAAAGGCAGGAGGGTGTGACTTAGTGGTTAGTTGCTTGTGCTCTCCCTGGAGTCTATTCTGTTCCCTGTAAAGTCTTATTTTTGACACTCTGCTTAAAAAAACCTAATTTTTGCAGTGGCTGTGCCAAGGTCCTGGCATCTCTAATCCTCTGACTGACCCAAAGCCAAAATACAAGAAGTCTTTTTGTGAACTGTCTTAAAAGCAGTGAAGAAATGTGCAAGTACAATAAACTGGAGAGAAGGGAATATTAAACTGGTGGAAGAGTTGTTTGTAAACAGAACACGGGGGCTAGTGCAGTTTATGGGGATGTCTCCGGCTCCTCTTCCTTGGCCACTTTGCTGAACTATTTCCATGACTTGTAGGATATAGACCACAAACAATGACAGTTGTTGGAATTTAAACATTTTGCAATGCTATAAAAGCTTAACTAAAATGAAGGGTTTTCATGTTGTGTGTCTTTTCTAGTAGAACAAGTTTTTAATATTAATGTAAAAGAACAGGGTGTCTGGTTCCTTTCTCTATCACCCCTCACTCACTGCAGCCGAATGCAAAACATCAATGTTTGAATCTCTTCAAAAAAGAGATTCAAAAAACTTGGGTTTTTTTCTGCTTATTTTTTTCCTTTCTCTTCATATGTTTAAGTTCACATACATAAAATATATATTAAAGATATGTCTGTTCATGTGTTAGAAAGTAGAGTGATGGTGATGGAATAATTTAGGGTGATAATTTCAGACAAGTGTTAAGTCTTATAGAAGCAATTTTGTTTCTATTTGGTAGATATATCAGGAAATTTAAAAGCTGGTTATTGGACTTGCTTTGTACACTTTGTCAGTTTTATAAGGGCATTTAAGTATTATCATTATGTTTTGATATCAGTCTGCTTTTTTCCCCTTCATTTTATATACCTGTTGCAGTAATTCTGTAACTTTATTTTTGTAGAGTAATCTTTTGTTTGTTTTCATTTCTGGAGAACTGTGCTCCCAGGTTTATACAGCGTAAGTAAACTCTTAGGGCACAGCTGTCTTGCCCAGACAGTACATGTCAGTTTGTAAGACTGGCTCTAATTTAGGAAGGAAAAATAAAACCTACAATATTATTAAAATAAGTTTGCCACAATATGAATTGTCTTTGTATGTTTGACTAATCCATGTATTAAAATAATGTTAGCCTGTGTTAAGTGCTATTTGTTCAGATCCCACAGGCCAAAGTGCTGGTGGGCTCAAGTAGACCCCATGTGCTGCATCCCCACTGTACTCATCCTGCAGCCATGCAGTTGTCCTGGGAGCATCCAGGTCCTGCTCCTCAGAGCAGCAGAGCCTGTTTTCAGCTTCTGTCAAGGGGAAACACTCTGGGAGGTGATTAAGAAAGATGAAGCAATCTCCCTGTAGTGCTTTAGCTGTAGCATTTCGGGGAGGTACTGGAGGAAATACTTAATTAGTCTTCAGGTTTCACTTGCACTCTGGCTTAGATGTATATATTTAATTAGTCTTCAGGTTTCACGTGGATGTATCAGAATTCATATTGGCTTCTGCCTCTCTTTCCCTTCTTGCTCAAAAGTCAGTGTTTCACTTAAAGCATTGGAAATATGACTTGGAGGCTGTACATCTTGTGCTGATGGGCTAAATCCATCTGCCTGGCTTGGGAACACCTTTCAGCTCTTGATTCTGTGATGTAGATACGTGGTTAGATTTGGGAGAGAGCAAATGGGAGTAGCATGGGGAAGTAAAAACTGAGATTAGAATAGGACAGGGACAGGACACTGTTAGAAGGGAGAGCAAAGAAAAGCCGTGTCATCTCTGAAGTTGGGACAGAACTACACCTACAAAAGATGTAGGTGACAGAAGGATTGGTGCTGTCTTCTCCAGGCAAGTATTCTCCCTCTGTGAGCTTTTTGTGTGGACCACTAGTTTTTCTTCTCACCTGTTTGTGGTCTCTTGGGGAAATTCTCACTGACCAGAAGTGTGGTTTCTTGGAAGTGGCCAGTTAATCCCTGTCAGAGTGAGAAAATACACATTGTGTGAAGTTTTCATCTGTGTATGGCTACGAGAGGGGCTCCTTTGCTCTGCAGCTTCTAGCCAGCCTCATACTCCAAGGCTGAGAAAAGACAGACCTAGTCAAGCTTGTCAAGACAAGAAAAGTTGTTGCATCGCTTGCTGCTGCCTGTGTAAGGGCTGGAAGATAAGGCAAAGGTCCAAGTTCTTGTGCTGGTGCTGTCCCCTCAGTTGCTGAACTGCAAAAGCCAGGAAAAGGACTGCAGATGGTGGACCCTGGCCTAGGTAGAGGCATTTTGTGGTGGAGTTACAGGGGAGGAACAGGTGGATGGTGATTCTTCTGGGAGCTGGAAGCCAAAGGGAATTGAGAGGCACATCTGATTTGTGTGGTTCTGCTATCAATTGTAAAGCTAAAGTTCATATGTAAAAGCAGAAGTATTTGTGCAGAACATAAATTAGAGAAAAATACAGTTGTAGGTGTAAGTTATCATTGAGGCAGAACATGAACTTTTTTGTGAGGAGGGGATATATAGCCTATTATACTGATTGAAAGGGGCTGGATGTAGGGATTTGGGGAAATAGTAATTTCAAGTAATTTGGTGGCAAATGAGTAATAATTCAGGAGTGATGGGGATACATTGATAGTGTACGAATTTGAAATGCAAGTCAGTAGGAGTTCTTTTTCTGTGTGCATATTTTTGGTGTGTTCTATCTTGTTTCCTGCAAGACCCACATAGAAAAAGAAGCAATTCAAGAAACATCATCTTTTTTTCTAGCTAGTCTCATTCTTAGGTTCCTGCTTTGTGGATGTGCAATTGGTATCAAGCTACAAGGGATGCTGCAGCAGGGACTGGAAAGACAATCAGGGTTTTTTTCTTCTTTTTACTGGAAAGGTATGTAACGTATGATTGGAATTCGTCGGTTTGGGTATAAATATCTTAATCTTGTAAGGGTTTTCAAGACTTCAGAATTTTCAACCTTTTCAGGTGTAAATCTGCCTACAGTAAGAAGCACATTTACAGAATTTTACATAATTTACTATTTTTGATGAAAAATAGCACAACTATTACACCTAAGGCACCACATCCATTACCCTTTGATAAGAGATGGAAGTTGGTCAATTCTGTTCTTGTCAGTTATTAGTACTTATTCACAGGGCAAAGGAATGATAGTTAGGCTTACTGTACATCGATACACAACTGTGGTGTTCTTTTCATAAACCTGCAAGTCAAAACACTTGATATTTCTTTCTTTAGTAGTTTCTTATATGAGTTTCTGATTTTTTTAAATATTCCTTTTCTTTAAGTCATTCTTTAACTATTCATTCTGAAAATGTTTTATTTAAAAATATTTATATATGCATGTCTATTTCAAATTTTGGGGATACATAGCACAATGCACAATAGTTCCTCTTTAACAACCTGCAGAATTGCTCTTTGCTTTCCCCTCCTCTGGGTAGATCATATATCGTACCCTGTTTAACTCTTCAAGATGCACATGAAGAAATTCCATGTATACAGAGGCAATCTGGCCTGCCCCTGTCCTTGAGCCTTCACAGAAAGGATGTATGAGCTACATATTATGGAGCTTATTGTCAGTGGAGTATGCACAGATCAATATTCAATATAACTGTAAACATATGTCCTTCAGACATACACTAGATGTCCTTTGCTGCTTGCAGCCTGGCCAGAAGCTCACTGAAATACCAGCTTAGAGCGGCCCAGCAATAATAACAACATCTTTCTGGTTGTCTCAGCCCAGGGTTTATTAAAGTGAGTGGTCATTTAGGTGAGACTTGGCACTTCCAAGGCATGAAGTTCCACCTGCTACCTTATTACATTGGTTTTGGTGTGTTGTTTGTTTTGGGTTTTGTTTTTTGTTTGGGTTTTCTTTTGTTCATTTGGGTTGTTTTTTTGTTAGGGTGAAATATTTAGGTGAGAAAGAGGGTCTTTCCCCAACATGTCATGGAGCTTTAGTGTTTTCTGTTTGTTGGCAGAAAAAGCCAGATAGGATGCTACATGTAGATCTTGCTCTTCTAATAAACAGCCCACAGATAACCACCATGCAAGGTCAGCAGGGGCCACGGGTATCGTTCTGTTAATTAGCATCTTCCAAGGAAGGTACCAGAAGTCTGAACTTTCCCATTTAATAAACTACAGTTAAATAATGCCAAATTGTTGGGAGAAAGGTTCTCTCAACTCAAAGGTCTTTATCTTTCACCAAGTTGAGGTTTACAAATACCTTCCATATAAAATAGAGGGAGGAAAATTGTGATTGCTAAAATTAAGGTTAAACTGCTATGTATGAGACTTATTTTTTTAAAATGTTGCTATATGTTCTCTTGTTCAGTTTAAGATTGCTTCAGATTGGACAGGGAGTGTTTGTAGGGGTCTGAGGGCTGTCACTGCTGTGAATGTTTTTCTTGTTACAGAGAAAAGCCTTTATCCAAGTGCTTATCATGTGCTAGAAGGCCTGTGCACTAGAAATAATTGCCAGGGAATAAAACTGCTGGCAGTTCTCATTTAACCTACTTCCATGGCACATACTTGAAGTGCCACACAAGCCTAAACAAGACTCAATAAAACAGGGATTTGTTTCCTTCTGTGTGAATTTCCCAGTTTGAGATGTCTTGTCAGGCAGGCAGAAATAATTATTACTGGGAGAAGATGGGAATTCTTCCCTCAAAGATATCCATTCATTCATTCACCAAGAGAACAATTAATGACAACTCACTAATGGCTGCAACACTTTATTTTCTATTTCCAGTGGCATGTGCAGACCCAGGCTTCCGAGTGCCTGGGTACTCCCTGCCTGGCCCCAATTACTTTGGCAGGGAGGCAGGGTATGCTGCAGGGACCCGTGCTTCCCCCAGCAAGCCGATTCCCAGCCAAGAATAGGTTTGAGCTTTTGGCATTGAAGCAATGCATGTGAGTAGCACTGGGTAGTAGAAATCGCTGATTGTTTCCAGCGCAGGAATGGCAGTTGTGTTTTAACTATGTAATTAATTACTGCAGATTTGGGGGAAGGGGAGGGGGAAGAGAGTGTATTTGGGTTTCAGGGTTGAGCAGAGGTACAGGAGACCTCCTAATCAAGCAAACATTTCCCAAAAGGTAAAACCAAAAACAGGTTTTTTGGAAGGAATGCAAGGAATCAGAAGAATCTTAAAAGCAAATCTTCAAGAAGATAAAAATAAAACCAAAATTGCTTTTACCCTGAGCATGTGAGTAGAACATTGGTTGCTAGGTGGTGAGTTTCCTGGTATTTAGAGGTGTTGACTCTGCTGCCTTCTACCACTGCTTATACCAGTTTTGGCGTGACTTTACACATGAGATGTTTGGTCGAGCAAAGGAAAGGGAGGCTGTCTGGGGTGGGATGAAATGGGTCTGCAACTATGGGTTGCAGGTCATGCAACTAGGGTCATGCATATGCCAAATTACAAAAAAAAAAAAAGTGTTTTAAATCCAATACTTTAATAGAGGGTACTGGTCTATAACCCATGGTTGGGAGAGACCAAGGTCCCTTGGTCTGTTTTGCTGATCTGGTGGCCCAAAGAGACTAGAGACTTGGGTTAGAAAACTGCTGTTGGGGCAGCCTGGAGTCTTGTCTCCTGAGACATCTACCAGTCTCGCCAACAGGGAAGAGGGGAATTAAGCAGAGCAAGTTTGAACCTGTTTCTATGCTGGTGCAGTGCAGCAGTGAAAAAGCTGGTGATTCTGTTGGCAACAGAAATTGAAATATGTCCAAAACTTACTGATCACTGGGTTGCAAAAGTGGCTAAGAATAGTGTCCAAGCCATTTAAAATAAATCCTGTTGCTTAAATTCAATAGCTTAATAACAAAGAGATGTCAGTGGAGGCCAGAAGCTTAAGTCTTTCATGTCCATTGAAAATGTTACTTCTAATGCATTACCTGTTCAGACTTGAAAGGAGAAAAACCCAGCGCTAGCTAATAATGAAGTGATTAACTGTAATAATATGTCGCACGTTTTGAAGTGAGCAGTATAGGTGCAGACAAATCAGGAACAAATTTATATGTTAATACATATACAAAAGTATACTTTATGATTTAATTACAGTTCTAAAAGCAGCAACCCAGAGAAGGTACATAATGCCCTGATACTTGCATCACTCCTGCATAAGGAAAGATCTGAAGTTGGCTTGCAACTTAAATCACATAGAAGCCTTTCATTAATGTATTTGTTTCTGCAGTGCCTTTTTGATTATGATCAGCCACTATGGTTGATTTTGGGAAGCAGAGGAGAAAGTCCAAATTCAGGAAGAAAGCACTCCTCATCCCAAAAGTGCTGCTTTAGCAGAAGCAGCCTTTGATCCCAGAGAGATGGTTGTGAGAATTAGGAATCTCAATGTTCCCATTGCTGAATATGTAATTTAGGTCACTGAACTATGTTTTGGTGGAAGATACTTATCTATTCTACTTCTTGCTGATGTCATGTGCTGGGAAATCAGATGTTAGACTGCAAAAATACATGAGAGACCAGACTTAAAATGGCATAAAATATAAATGGCTGCATGACTGACAGCTTGCAGTTTGTGCTAGTGGATGTAGGGGATGAGGGTCATATCACTTCTGCACTTCATTGTCCTGCTCTATCCAAATTCTGTTTAAAAAAATAAAAAAGACTCATCTCTGATTTCGACTTTTAGTCAATAAGTGCAGAGGGAAAGCAGAAGATCTAGAGGAAATATTATCTCCTACATGCTATGTAGAACTCATCTGCCTGTCGTAACACCTCTGTTCAACCCAAAGTATCCCTCCTAAAGAGAAGTGACTTCCACATGCATGATAGTGGTACTTTGCCAAGAAAGTGATGGAACAGCCCAATATTGCTCAGGTGGCTGTTTGCGTAAGTCAAGTTTCTCTAACCCTCAGGCTAACTGTGGTTACCTTATTCTGGAAAGAATTAATTGAATGGTATCATCATTTAACATGGTCGTCGGCTTTGGCAAGTGCTCAGCGGTGTCAGAAAGTGATATTGGTTTGTAGGTGAGCTCTCCTCTCCCAAGCTTTGCTATGTGTGCTGCACCAGCTCCAAAGAGGCTGAGGGTTGATTGACTTGCTAGAAAAGTCTACCTGGATTTATGTAGTTTTCAGATTATTTTTTTTTTCCTTTTATTTCTTTTTCTTCTGGACCCCGTCATTTACTTTGGGGAAATTGTTACCAGGGAGCAAACTTGCAGATGTAAAAGTACTCAGAAGTTCAATTGATACTAGCACTGCAAATTTAAATAATAACACCACCCCACACCCTCCCCAAACCTCATCCTTGGGTAACAAAAGGAAAATATACCTCCTAGATAATTCATCAGGCAGCACTCGGAAAACAGCAAGAGAAAAATTTTATTATTTTTTCCTAGGTCTCTCATGGCACAAGAAAAAACAAGTGTTTTTCCTCTTGTCTCTACAAAAATACAATGAATAGCAACCAGTAATACAGCTGTGAGAAATACCAACTACTTTTGCGATCTAGTGTTAGAAAGCACCTAATTTACAGCAGTAACCAATAATCTGGATTTTCCAAATCAATCTTTGGGTTTGTAGCTGCTGAGATCTGAAGTGTCAGAACTAAGTTTGTGTTTTCTGCAGGTTTTTTATCAGATTCCAACCTAACTGTATCTATAAAAGTAACTGGCTTTCTAATATTCTGGTTTTGGATGACATATTGAACAATATAATTCAGTATACCAACAAATCAATAATAATTCACCTTTTCAGTGAAAATCTGGAGATTTTAAAATGTTAAGAGCAGGATTTACCTTTGTTGTGATCTCCCCTCCATCAAAGATTTACATGTTGTAAGAATGTTTGTATAAATAATTTATATCTATAAGTATTATATTCAAATGCACATATTTATATTTATTATTACTTGAATGTACTTATTTGTACTTCCTAATAGCTAATTAATTTGGCAAAAATTCACTAAGCTAATGATGTATATTGCACTAAATTGCATGCTAAATCAAAGATATTGCCCTAGAATTTACTGTGAGATCTTAATTGCTGAGGTTATCATCAAGTAGAAGGTATATGCAGCTTGGCATAATCTATCATTTATAACAACTTTTCTTTTACAAAAAGTTACAGGATTTACAGATGAGTTGATCCAGATCACCTTTGTACAGCAGTTAATTATTAACTCCTGGGCTTTCACTTTAAAATTACCTTCTGGCTCATTCAGTCTTGCTTTTAAAAACAGCTTAAGGTTATGGAATACTTTTGCTGCTGAGGCTGTTGCATTTTTCTTAGGCATTGGTGACTCTCTTAAACTCTGCGCTGAACACTTTCAACATACTGCAGAGTGAAGCTGTCACTCTGAATTTGTTTCTCAAGAATTGATTAAAGTGATAATTCTTTAGCAGTTGTGGCATAAATACTGCTGGTTATCTCCCTTATGGACGAAAGGCACAAATAACCACTGATTGCAAATAAATTTGCAGTGTTTCCCTCTTCTTCATTAGCTTGCCATTCTGAAACAAAAAATCATGTCCAAAATAATTAGCAACTGTCAGGAAGATTTCCCGTATCTGTAAGAACGCTGCAGAATTCAAACAGCAATTCCAAATGTTCCTGTGACTCTTCAAAGACACTTCTTGCTGCACAAAGCCTGTCTGCATAAACACCGGCAGAGCGGGGTGGAAAATAAACATTTGAGATTATTCACATGCATACAAAAATGTAAGTTCCTATTCAATAAGGGTATATTTTTTCCTGCCAGGGGTGTGAGGAGGTGGGGAAGTAAAGCGGGCACATCCAAAGATCTTTCTGTCTGGCACTGCAACTATATTTCCAACTTGAGCATATATCTGGTATCTTGCAAAGAAAATGTATTTTGGAATACCTTATCACTTTTTGTTGTTTTTCCCAGATTATAGTAACTTTTTGTTTGCCAGTAGTTAGTTACTTTAACAAGTATGATATATTGAGACATAATTCAAAATGACAGGAAAGGAGTAACCAATATATGGGGCACAAATGACTCCCTGTTAACATGTCACGTATTACATCCTTTATTAAAAACAGCCCCTGCTCTGTGTCAGCAAACAGCGCTTACAACCCTCACCCCAGCTCCGCTTTATGATGGATTATTTTAAAGCTTACTACTATGTGGAGTAAAATTAGCATTAGTATAAATGTACAATATTGTTTATATTATTTTTTTTCTTTATATTGTCTTCATAGGGATTGACATTCAAACAATCTTTTTAATCACAGCCCATAGCTTTAAATAGGCTTCCCAAGGCAGCCTGGATTCCAAACCTTAGAGGTATTTCAGCATCCATCTTCCACTGAATCAATTAATGTGAGGGTTAGGGTGTACCTGACAAACTGGTGTGTCTCTCTGCAACTCCCTTGCACTCTTCTGATTACCTTAAGTTTTCATACAGCTGCCCTTGTGCCTGGGATGGTAACTTTTCAAATAACGCTTTCCCCCCTGCCCCCTCCCCCTTTATTATGACATTTGTCACCCAACTTTTCATTCTTTAAAAAATAAAAATTTGGAGCTGTGTATAGATCCTGAGTTGGATTCAAAATTCCCACATGCTATGCCCATTTTTACCCTTGGTACCAGTCTCTGTTTTTCTTTGTGTTGAAGCTGGAAAATCTTGACTCTTTATTCCAACATTAGTGCAACAGATGTCCCTGGTGAGTCCCATCCTCAGCAAACTTCTCTGAAGCAGCCGGGGAGTAGACATACTGTTACTGCTGAATAAGGGAGGACTTAAATCCTGTGTATGTAGTTCTGGTGTCTGCATGTTTACACACAGATGCCAGGCATTGTTTTAAAACTGGCTGCTAGTATAAACAAGTGGATGTGCTATTATTTATTGATTATGCTAATGCTCCTTATGCATCATGAAAGCTTTCATCAGAAAATATGTTCTGTAGGGCATAATCTTTACAAGCATCCAACGCTCAAAATAAACCCCCAAGAGGTCTGTAAGTGTGGGGAAGAGAATGGGAGGAACAGAGCAGACCGGGCGCTGCAGACTGGCTGTGGGTTGGGATGTTGGCAGTGCCTGCGAGGAAAGCCCACCCTGGGGTATATCGCTGGCAGTTTTCCATCACATGGCAATGCCAGCACACTGAAAAAATGCCACGTCCTCTCGGTGAGAAAGGTGATGGTATGTTTATCACGCAGTGAAGAAATAAATGGTAGCCATTACAAAGGTGTATAATTCAGCAATTACAGTTATTAGTTTTTTTTCTGACACCCCCTGCAAACAGTTATCGCTTCAGTCAAACATAATTTGATTATCTTTTTCTTTTTTTTTTTTTTTCTTTTCCTGGTACTGTATATTAACAGGGCAAATAAAAGGGAAAATAGTGCAGTCCCTTGTAATAAAGAAAACAGCAGCAAACTATTAATGCTCTTTGAAAAGAGTAGTTTTAACAAAGTAAGCAAGAATCATTTTCTTTGGTTGAGTGTTGATTCCCTAGTGTGCTCTCAGTAAGTAATTAGAATGGCCCAGTGAATGTCAGCATCAGCTTGTTTATTCTCATTATTTTATCATTTTAAAAACCCTCTAGGTGATGAGACATGCAGTATAGAACATAATTACCATTATTAGCATACTAATTGGACACAAAAATAGGCCAACTACAAGGTAGCCAACTGAATAATTTCACATTAATCAAACACCATAGTGAATAAGCCTATTGTTAAATTGACAGCTACAATAATTGGCAATATTTCGCTGCGAAATATAAGAAATTCCTTGTAATACCTTTGCAATGTTATATAATTTAGTAATTTCCCATATTTTCAGCCTTAACTTTGTACACCTAGTTCAAGTTCAAGAAAATCTCATGATAAGATTATTAGTCTATTATCAAGTGGACGAAGTATATAAAAGCCCCGCTTGTTAGCATTCAGGAAAAGATTTGCACGATAAGAAAACAAAAAGGCTACCAATTTAGTTACTTGTTGCTTCAGCATTGAATATGTATAAAGGTTCTCGATAAGATTTTTTTAAACTGTATATTGAAGTCCAACTGGCACCTTCAAGAAGTACAGAAAAAGGTAAAGAAATTAGAAAAAGCAAGCACTAGTGTATATATATATATATAAACCAACCAAAGCCCAGTGGGAACCGTGCCTTTCATCCTCTCGGATAATTTTCTGGCTGAGGCTGGTTGGCTTTTACTTGAGCATTTGTCTCAGTGCTGTCCCCGTCTCATTTAACAGTGAAGTAGAAAGTTGCAAAGCCACCAGCAGAAGTGAGAATTCATGAAATGCTCAATTAGTAGCAGGCAGGAAGGGAAAACTGGCCAGAGCTGTGTTTCACTTTGAAAACCTTGGGGGAAATAGGACAGGAAAAGATTGAGTGGAAAGGCAAGGAGAAACAAAGACGGGGAAGGCATAAGTAGGGGAAAATGAGGGTTGTGGCAGAGGGAAGGAGACCGATAAGGAGAACAGAACCAGATGGTGAAACAAGAGGAGCAGAGCTAGGAGAAGACGAGAAGAAAGAAAAACAGTGAGGAAGAAAGAAAATAGTCATCAAGAAAAGAGAGGAAGAGAAGGTAAGGTGAGAGTTGGGAAAAGGAGAGCAGATTTGGAAGAGTATGAAACAATATTCTTCTTTTAAGAATTCAAAGGCAAAGGGAAACACAAGTATCTCACTGAAAGAAATGTTTCCGTCCCACTCCCCAGGCTTTTGGAGGTGTGGAGACTCGGAAGAAAGGCAGCACGGATTCACTTTTAAGCTTCTGTTTATTTTGATAAGGAAACTGTTTTTGAAAAATTGACGTAAAAACTATATTTCATAAGGCTGCTCACGTGGGCATTGTGTGCTTGTTAAGGACATGCACCAATGCTCAGGGGTACATGGCAACAGTACCGGTTCCAAGCTCCCCCAGCATTCCTGGATGACTTGTCTTGTTATAAGTGTGTTGATGAAAGCCAAAACCATGTGGGTAAACTTGACTGATGGCATATGACTTTAAAGAAATGAAAAGACAGGAGGGGTAAAAAGAGAAATAAAATGCTGGCGATAGATTTACAAAGTGCCTGTTTTCGCAGAACCAGACCTGGCACCCGCTGCAGTCGCTGCAAGCCTTTGTATTTGGCCTTTCTTGCAGAGTTTGGAGAAGGGAGACTGCATTAAGCATCAGCCAGCAACTGCCTGAAATATCGTTACTTCAGTTAACTAATTGAATTATTTCAATACCAGTTGCCAAAGAGGCAATTTTGGCCACTGAGTGGCTCTGGTAGGTCTGGCTCTTGAGTATTTCTGCTGGTTTAATTAAAGGCAGAAGAAACTTTCTGTAAGAAATGACCTCTAAGTTTTTGTTGAAATTTGGCTGTCGTACTCTGAACGAAGCTGTAGGGGAAAAAACCACTGCCTTACAAGCAAAACAAAAATATTTTTTCCAGTTGTTCTTTGCTTATTAATCTGATAATGGATAATACTCTGCTAATGGTTGAGGATGCCTCTTAATATATCACAGCCTGGTTTATTGATTACCTGTTTTATTTTCTTTTGCGTAGCCAGTCTCTTCAGTAGCAAACCCCTGGTAAAATACATGTAAGACTTGATTTAAGATATCTCTTGGTACAGAGAGGAACTGCCATGGGAAATGTCAGAGGGTGCTAAAGTCAGCTAATACATGCAGCATGCGCTCAGGCTTTGTTTTAAGCATGGAGTGTACAAGATACGGCTTTGATTTACTCACTGAACTCAATACATCTCTGGGCACTCATTTCTGGGAAGTCTCCTTTCTTTAGGTAACTCCGTATCTGCAAATGACCGTAATACCTGGGTTGGGGGGGGGTGTCTTAAAAGATCTCTCAGAAAGTGATATAATCCACTTTTTATAGAGGAAAACTTACAGCAGGAAAAAGGAAGCATTCTGCGCCAGGTTTACAGCAGAGTTAAGGATAACAGCCAAGGCCATATTTTTGCTAATACATTAGGATGGTTCCGAAATGTGCCAACCCTGTAGCTTGGAATAAAGAAAACGACAAAACTGAAAATATCCTTGACAAGACGTCTCTCTTAACACATTAAGAGGCTGTCCAAACTGTGAAACAAATCCTCAGCAGTTCCTCTCCTTCTGTCACAGAGTCTGTGCTTTGGTGGTCGAAGTTGTAGGGCTCCGCCAAAATGCTGCATGTTAGATTATATAGAATAACAGTTCGTGGCCAGCATGTTTGACATACATCGTGTCTCACCTGCTCCTTTATATGCCAGCCACCAAGGGCACTGCAAATCATTAAAAACAGCCTGGTCAACACACTAACTAGGTCTGGGCAGGGTGCTTGCCATAGGCATCGTAACTGTATCTGTTATAAAGACATTTCAAGTCTGATGTTTTCTCATCCCTTAAATACACCTGGATGATTAATGAAAGCAATCCCACACACTGCCAACCCCCTGAAAATCCCAAACCAAGCCCCACAGCTGAAAATGAAAGAAGGATTTTATGCACATTCAGGCACAATAAATGCAGAAGAAAAACACTGCAAAGGATAGTTGTTGAATACATTTGAATAACAAATACATTTGAGGAAATCCCGGTCTGCTTGGGGACAGAGAAAAGGAAAATAAATTCATCACATTATTCATTGGAAATTATTTGTTCGGCTCTGCTCCTTAATGTGTCAGCTAAAGATGATTTCTAAGAGTGAAGATTTTCTTTTCTTGCTCAAAATGACTCAAAAAGGAATGAATATTCCAGCCACCAAGTGAGGTTAATATATGAGTTTCATAGCCATTTACTCAACACTGCTGTTCCCTGCAGAGTAATGGCACTGAGATGCATTCTGGGATTGCCAGGGGTGAAACTATAGTAGATGTTCTTGAATAATTTAGCAATGTATGAAAGCTTATTTCATCATCATCAACACAGTAATACCTTGCACCAATGGAGTACTTTACATTTCTGGTCTCCAAAGCTGTGCAAGTATTCTCATTCCTATTTTTCAGTTGGGGAAACTTGAGAACAGAGAGACAAAAAGCATTTTGAAAAGCAGGTGGAGGCTGTGGCAGACCCAGGATAAAGGTTTGGGTCCTTAGGAAGAGGCATCTGTAACATTTGAGTTGAAATCTGTGTGAGTGAGTGAAGGTGCTGCAGTTTAGACCTTGTGCTTATGTGAAAGAGATCTAAACAAAAGTATTTCTCTCTTCTCTTCCTTTCCCGGTAAAGCAAAAATTAAATAAAGGATTAAATTTCTAGAGTAAATTAAATTTAAATATATTGCCACTATCTATGCACTGATTATGCTAAAGTGGTGGAACAGATTTACATCCAGCTCTTGCAACGACAGGAGGCTGTGCTCCCACCACAGAGTGATTATTAGGCTAAAGGAGCAGAGAAACTCTCGTGCCTCTCCTTGGGCTGTTTACACATGCATGTAGCTGGTAACTTTTTTTGCGTTTAAAGAGTCTAGCAGCTCATCAATCTTATTCTTCCCTGAATGTAGATTGGTCTTTAATGAGATCAATGAATAGTGCTGGTACTTCGCTGGCCAAAATTGTAAATGTGCTGTTGCATTTCCTATTTACCCTGTAGCACAGGGATTTCGGCGCATTGCTGCTAATGTGTTTTGCATTCTATTGCTCTCCTACAAAATTTATGGCCAGAGAGAGACTGCAGAAACAGTATGGGCAGTCAGAGCTAGATTGTATTCTCTGTACTACACTCAGACTTTTTAAAATATATGATTTCAAAATAGTGGAAGGAAGGGAAAGGGAAATACAAAACGAAGAGTGAGCTGGGAGTAGGAGCTGGGAGTAGGAAAGAATTTCAGATCAGTTTCATAAAAACAAAGCTTTGGTTTCTGAGACATTTCAGAGATGGAAAAATATGTGGCTTAAAACTGCTTAAGAAAAGGTATCTTACCAG
Source organism: Jacana jacana (assembly GCA_013400555.1). Classification (NCBI taxonomy): domain Eukaryota; kingdom Metazoa; phylum Chordata; class Aves; order Charadriiformes; family Jacanidae; genus Jacana; species Jacana jacana. The sequence goes on along the minus strand of VZTM01010386.1, from coordinate 27,371 downwards.
TGAGATGCAATGGAAGTGCCTTTAGTTAGCCCAGGTGAAAGACAGAAGGAGAGACGAGGCTGTTGGGTGGGGAAATTAGCAGTGTAACACTGTATGTTTTTAACTATATCTCTGGAGCAGCCTGAAATGACTACTGCTCTTCTAGCCTGGTTCCTTCTCTTTGCTGTCCTTGTTAACACTGTTTGGTCCTATTCCAGCTGTGCATTAACCTCTATAAATAACACACTACATACTGTAGGTTTTGTTTCTCTAATGCAGCTGCTATAGCGAGAGCCTTACATACACCCCAGAGTTTGGACCTGGTGGGCTTTTCTCCTTGTGCATGGTGATACATTCTGATGTTGAAGATATGTACCTGGCACTTTGACTGTAAAGTGGCAAGTCCTGTATTTTATTATCTTTTTTTTTTTTGAGCTTTCATCCATGATTTACCATTCTGAAGCAGTTCAAAGAAGTTGTATGTCCTCAAAAGATACATAAGAAGTCTCACTATGCCAGGGAAGGGAGGTATTGTTTGGCATCCTCTACATATAAATCTTTTTTGGTGCATGAAGGTCCAAAACCAGATAAAAGCTATAGTCCAAGGTCTTGACCTGACTCTGTATTATATGGGAATCAGTGCAGAGAATTGTATGGGAAATCAGTGCAGAGAATTGAGGTGAGCTTGATAGGCTTCTTTTGGCCTATTCAGGCCATGCTGCATACTGAATCAATTTCCTACTGACCAACTGTTTTACCCTGGGTGAATATGGGGGTGGTAATCAGAATAAGTAGAAAAAGTAGAGGATTTAAACAGTTGAATGAGTTGGGGTCTTTAGAGAGGATCTAAAAGGTCTGAAGCAAGTTGTGGTTTAGCCCCAAAACCTTGAAGGAAGGTGCTTCTGTATGTGTGGAAAAATCTTAGAAAAATGTGAGATGTTCAACAGATGAGCAACATGAATCACTTATGTGAAAGATGAGTTGGAGACCTTGCATGCAGCTGTGTAGGTCACTGCTGCCTCTGCTGCTATGGGATGTTCTCCTGAGCTTGCCCTTGGGGTGAGCAGTTCATCACCCTGTCGCTCTGATATTTTTCAGCTCTGTTCCATTTCTAAACATCATTAGCCTCACTGTTATTGTACTGTTCTCAGTCACACTGCCTGTGAAATAGTACCCAACAGGTGGTAGTAAGGCTAGATATGCTGTTTGATTAACTCTGTGAAATGATTTCTGGAGCTCCTGCCTCCCAGATGAGATGCAGTGTGGCTATTCAGGGACCCTGCAAATATGAGGGTGCCAAGCATGGTATTACTAACCCAGGGTGCACTGTGTCTATTAAATCTGAAAGTTGGGGAGGATCCTTTCTCTTTGGAGGGTAAGGAAATACTTAGGGGATGTTGAACAATCAGTCAAATCAACCACATAAAAGTTAACCTGGGAAATTTGAATTATATTGTATGTGTTATCTGTCAGGAAAAAAAAAAAAAAAGTTATATTGTTCTAAAAAGGACACAAATGCAGAGTAAAAATGATTCTGCACATCCTGGAGTCTGGACTGATTACAATAAAACACAGCCACGAAAAATGAAGGGCTCATTGAAATCCTTCAGTGCTGCTCAATGGTGCCAAGCTTCTATAGAGCCAGCAGAGCTGATTTTCTGAGAAATCCCTTAGTAAGGGAAGGGGGATCGCTCAGAAGCAAAGAGCAGACTGGTATCTGTTCACCTCCTGGTCTCTTGGCTTTGGCAAAAAGGGGGTGGTTGGGGCACAAAAAGAGCTTCTGCATCCTGCTGCTTACCAGAAGTGGCACAATGGCATGTGGAAGTTACGTGTGGGAAGACCCCATTCACAGGAGCTTCAGCTTCTGCCCTTACACCAGGGCCAAACTATGGCCTCAGCTCAGTATTTTTTTTGCTTGGTGCAAATTCACCAGGTGATCGAACTTGTGCTTCAGATCATGTCATTTTATGAATCACGTGGAATAATGCAGAACATGGTAGGAGGGAGAAGGCAGATAAAAATGTGAACAACTTCTTTGAGGAAATTTCCCAAATTGTTTGTGGTTACCATGATATAAATATAAAATAACTCAATTTGAATCAGTGTTTCTCGCAGAGTTCATATTAATTGTAGCTGATTGTAGTATTTTAGCTTTCATCCTCTGGATAATATGGCTTTCCATGCACTTCTTCCATGTTAGATATCTATGTTATATGTTATGATCTTACCCAAGTTCCCTCTGCAAAGAGCACATTTTCTCTCCACTGCTCTATCCTTGATTTAAGTGCACATCCTCCCTTCAATTCTGCAAATTTCTTTCTTCTTAACAGTCTGTCTTTCCGTCCTTAAGTATCACCGAGTTGCCAGATAAAACAGTTATTGTTCCTATTACAAGAATATTGTAATGGATTTATATAAAACTCAGCCAGTGCCATTGTTCTTGAAGTCCATTTTATTGTAATGAAGTTCCACTCTTAATATTCCCTGATCTTCAATGTCCTTTACAAGTAACTTTTTATAAATTAATCTATAATAATCTAATTCAAGTCAGTTAAAGTGGATAACTATACTCCAATTACGATATTGGGAAGAGTTTTTACATAATGGGGCCTTTTATATAGATGTTTAACGCTAATACTGTAGTTTACAACATACTGTATGAATCACTAATTAAATGCCTAAGTAGCAATAATGGAAGTGGAACTATCAATACAGAGAAGATATCAATGATGTAAGGCATTAATAAAACTTTATGGTACCATTTAATCTTTTTTTATAGGTACTCCATTATGTCAGGGAAAAGAAAAGGCAGAAAAACAAGAAAGTTAGAAAGAGTGGAACTTAAAGGGACCAGGAAATGGAAAATAAAATGTACATTCCCTTGTACCATCACCACAAAATGGGCCAGATAGAAAAATAATGAAAAAAACCTGACAAATAGAAATAAATTTATCACGTTTCTAAAAATATTACAAATTAATCATTTAAATGCTACTTAAATAACCTCTATTCCATAACATAAATTAAAGGCAGCATAAATAGTATCCTCAAAAGAGAAATACAAGTTTAGCAACATACTGACCGAAAAGGAACAGCTAAACTGTTGTTTTCTTGCTATTGGCCAGCAGAGATGACTAGCAGGGTAAATATATAAACATTTATATTGGAAGGAAAAACTATTAACAAAGGTATTTTATTTTTAAGCCAAAACACAAGCTTGGCTTTCGGTGCTGCCCAAGGACTGTTCGAGGTGGCTGGGCTGCTCTCCTGACAGGACATCTCCTCTGTGTTCCTTGGACGCTGTCCAGTGTCCCCTGCAGGAAAGCAAGCTGCCCATTTGCATATCAAAGCAGAGGAATAAGCCAACCCCAGTAGACCTCTAAAGGGAAGTGAAAGAATATGGGAATTTTTAGTTTTAACAACTCCATAAAAAAAAAAAAAAAAAAAAAAAAAAAAAAAAAAAAAAAAAAATGAAAATTTTAAAATTAAAAAAAAAAAAAAAAAAAAAAAAAAAAAAAAAAAAAAAAGAAAAAAAAAGACCACCTCCATTCCTTTCATGCAACAGTCTCTTCAAATGCTTTTGCAACGCTTTTGAGAGAAATAATTATTTAACCCTTTAAATTTTCAAATCCCCTTGCATGTTGTTTCAGTCCTGGCTGTGTTTTGACACATAAAGGGGAGAGATTCTTTTCCTGAAAAATGCACTTGATATCAGCTCTACGCAGCACTTTGAAAATTACTGCACTGAGACCTCCTACACACCTTGACATGTAATAGGAAGTGTGCAGTAGTCAGGCTAGTGTTTCATGCTCGCTGTTGTTGAGATGACATGTTTATTTAGCACAAGATTTCTAGCCTTGTGCCTTTCTGTGCCTTATAGGAGGTATTTGACATCATCTGCATGGGATGGCTTTGCTGAGGTTTGGCTCTGAACTCCAGCTTTCCTGGGTGTCCATCACAGGGCAAACTGGAGCAGACACCCTGCCTCACAGCTTCTAATAAAAATAAATCTTTCCGTATTATTTTAAAACTATGGCTTCAATATGAGTAGATGAAGAGGCTATGAAAATTCTTTGCCAATATCAGTGAAGATTAGATCCAAGAAATAACGTCTCCCCGTGATAAGAAATTCATTACTCCCCTTGCCCATCAAATGTGGCTGCTGGCAGCCCTCTGCCTCGAGTACACGGGAGCTGAGGACATCAATAATCCTGCAAATCTGCAAGTGAAACCAAACCTCTGTGCAGGCTTCCCCTTCCTCTCGTGTACTGCTCCGTTTCACAGCCACCACATCTGCTCTCTTCAAATACCTTTGAAGAAGTGCTGGAGTTTAACTTAACTATTACATTCCTGGTGTTTGAAGCTAACCCTGCTTCCACTGAATGGGTTTGATGTGTTTTGTTGAATGACAAATTTAGCTGAAATACATGAACAAATACAGCTCTGTCTCTTTGTACCACCAAACAAATCTTAGGCATGTCATTAGTAATATGACCAAACCTAAACAGTAATTAAAAGGTACTTACAGAATAATGTGGGGTTTCCCGTAAGTACAACCTTGCCCTGAATCAGGGTTATGACGTGACCAGACATCATCCATGGTCACTTGCTTTTCCTCTAATGTTATTCTGATTTATCAGCAGTTACTCCAGACCAAACTTTACCTACTGGCTGCCACTAACAATCAACCATAGAATAAACTTATTAGAGATACAAACATCATTCAAATGCTTTGGAGTGACCACATTTTTTTCTAGACTTACACAAGAGGCTATGATTGTCCTTCTTGTTTCTTAATTCAATGAAAGAATTTCTGCCACGAAGCTTCAAGGTTTTTCCAGTATTTCAATAGCTTTTATTTTTTCACAAGTTTCTTGGTAGAATGTAAAGTAAAAAAAAAAAAAGGAGAAAAGATCAATGAAGGTTTGCTGTGGTTTAATAGTTTTAGCTATACTGTCCTCTCTTTTCCGATGTTCTTTTCCCTCCTGACAGCTGGGCACTGTATGTTGTAACATGCCATGAACCTGGGACCTCATCACAGCTTGTTTCAGAAAGCTAGAAATGACATTAATGGACAATAAAAAAATAATCAATGAGAGGCATGGAGACTCAGCCTTGTCAGCAAGAATGGCTGGAGACCTGGAGACCCTGAGCTAAGTATGAGGACCATGGCCCCACTTTCCTCTGCACAAATTTGTGTAAATAAAATCACGGAATGCAGCTACACTGAGGTAAGATGACAGGCCTACACTTAGGCAAACTGAGGGTTTGACCTAACTTCTACATAGAATTTTTACAAGATCTTTTGTATGGTGTTCTTCCTGTTTGGGAAGGGCTTCAGGATTCATACAGGGAGAAAGTTTCTGTAGGAACTGAGTTCACCTGTGTCAGAAACTTTTTTGCCTTTTTATTTTAAAGGATGTTTGGATATATATTGAGACTTACAATGCTGCTTGTTATACTGCACCCTTGTTTCCATCAAATGCACATACACATTCAGTGTCACCTCCATTTGGTTTATTGTGCAATAAGATGTCATCTTTAATTTTATTTATGGGCTTAATATTCAGGTTTTTCACAAGTAATTTTTCCCATATGGCCCTTTAGAAATATGTTAGAAAAATCATTATGTACTGCTGTTAAGAGTAATGCATTAATAAGCAGATTAGCGTCCTGCTGATGGGCAAAAATCTGGTTTCAGCACCACATGAAGGCACTTGGTCCAAAATGAGCCATGAACCAAAGAGTCTGCATGTTATGGATGACTGGAGCATTATACGACTTTGTGCACTACCAAGTGCAATGCTACCTTCTGTTTTAAAACGGAAATACCCTCTTAAATGTGCATCATTGAGTCTCCTTGCATCTGTTAATAGACTTTTCAGTCTGGTTTTTCTCCCCATAGAGGTCCTGTGCTCTTTGGGTGCCTTGCTTGGCTTGGCCAGAGCCCAGGAGGTACCTCTGTGGTCAAAGGACTCCTTGACTTCAGCCTCTGGGTCAAAGCAGGAGCCTTCTGGGTTTTGAGCGATCCCTTTGCACAAGTATGAATGAATGAAGCTTGCTTTTTTTTTTTTTTTTTTTATATATAATTCATCAAGAAGCAAATCTGGCACAAGCATCTAATGTGATGACAAAAATCAGTTTTTCGCGCTGGTCGCTTTACTGGCAGCCTGCGATATCTTTGCTGGCTGGCAGAGTTGGTGCTGTCCTTGAAGGGTTGCTGTTAAACTTCTCACATTGCTTGTACGTGGCTGTGGGTGTAGAAGGCACCACTTTTGGAGCACTTTAGGCCCTTCCTATATGAAACCTGTTGCGAGTTTGAGACTGGGATTGACAGGGTAAGGGTAACAGCTGTGATGTTCCTCTAAAGTTAAATGTTGCTGGTTTTGCATAATCTGCAAAAATATGTTGTCAGGATGAGAGATCCAGCTGGCTCTCTGCCACCTTCCCCCTCTGCAGTGTGTGCTGCGGGAGCGGGTGTAGCATCTGGGGAGCGGGAAGGTTTATTTCTGACACTGAGATGTCAACCTAATATAGAAAAAAAGACATACATGTATGTATATTTTAGTAACTTGCAATTCTTCTTGTACAGTAGTCACTAAAAAAGAAGCAAAGGGAGATGCAGTTTCCAGTTCTGTGATGCTGCAGGGTTAGATGGAGCCACAATGGGAACAGAGGGGCTGCACGCTCGCTGCATGCCGTGGTGTTAGCATATGCACATTGCAATCTTCTTAATACCCATGGTAAATCCCGCTGTCTGCTACAAGCTCTGTTTTGAATGTTGGGCTTGTTTGCCTTCTGTTTTTTAAGCTTATAAACACTTTGGGGCTGAAATTCCCACAGAAGGTAACAAGAGCTATGTTAACCCTCTACAATGGTCTATTTAAATGAGATTATCTTGGGCGAGTGGGGCAAAAGGACTGAGGGAGCAGGCTGGCAGCTGAGGAGTGGGTCAGGTTTGGGACTGTGGTTACTCCAGATTCGCATTTTCAGCAGCTCCATGGGGCTGCACTGAACTCCATGGGGCTGCACTGAACTCCATGGGTATTTATGGCAAGATATAAGAAGAAGATGACAACAATTCCAAGTGATTGGTAGGCTGATGTTGCTCATCAGCTTAGATCCAAAGGTCAAGAACTATTGTTCACACCTGAGCTCTTCTTTCAAGCATGCCTTAACTACTTGTGGAAGCTGACAGAGGGTTTGATTTAAGTTTTTTTAGGGTTATGTTTGCTAGTGTCCATATATAAGGTTTTGTGATGTTATAAAATGCTCTTATGCTCTGATAAAATAAAGTTCTGATGGAGGCTCCAACCAAGCAGGTGATTTGTTGTGGCCCTTTGTTCCTGGCGTTGTACCAAACATCCTACGTCTTTGGTCACAGGAATACAGAATCAAAAAATCCCTGCCACCTTTTTTTAAACAGTTCACATGAAGGTAGCACTTGGTTATTGTTTTTAACAATAAAAAAGATTATGCCAATATCTGCATCTAATTTACATCTTAGACCAAAATGCTATTGACTTCAAAAGACGTTGGACTTAGATAACAACTGTGAAGAGGATGAGAGAGCAGGTGTGCTGATCCAGCTGGCATGTAAAGGAGGCAGGTTTGACCTTTGTGGTGAGATTCCTAGAATTGCAGAATGGTCTGGGTTGGAAAGGACCTTAAAGATGAACTCCCCTGCCCTGGGCAGGGACACCTCCCACTAGACCAGGTTGCTCAAAGCCCCATCCAAACTGGCCTGGAACACCTTCAGGGATGGGGCATCCACAACTTCTCTGGGCAACCTGTGCCGGTGTCTCACCACCCTCACAGTAAAGAATTTCTTCCTAATATCTGATCTAAATCTACTCTCTTCCAGTTTAAAACTCTTGTCCAATCACTGCACTTACTGATAAAGAGTCCCTCCATATCTTTCCTTAGCCTCCAGGCACTGGGAGGGGGTCTAAGATCTCCCTGGAGCCTTCTCTTCTCTAGGCTGAACAACTCCAGCTCTCTCAGCCTGTCCTCATAGAAGAGATGCTCCATCTCTCTGACAGTCTTCGTGGCCCTCCTCTGGACTCACTCCAACAGGTACATGTCCTTCGTATGTTGGGAGCTGGACACAGTACTTCAGGTGGGGTCTCATGAGAGCTGAGGGGGAGATTCGCCTCCATCACCCTACTGGCCACACTTCGGTGCACCCCAGGATGCAGTTGGCTTTCTGGGCTGTAAGTGTACATTACTGGATCATGTTGAGCTTCTCATCAACCAACACCTCCAAGTCTTTCTCCTCAGGGCTGCTCTCAATCCGTTTCAAGAATAGTGTAGGAAGGATTCAGAAGTGGTTAGGCTCAATAAAAAGATTGGTCCAGAATTTGTTTTATTATTACTACTCTCTATTAACAAACAAAATTACTGAAATGGGGCAAGTTGGAATAGTGGGTAGGTGGTGTGATTTTGTGTGGTGTGTGCAAATAGTAAGACTGTGGCTTGAAAAAGAGGAAGAAGACAGGCCTAATGGGCTGTTTCCCAAGGTGGGACAAGAAAACACCTTTCCCTGGTCTGCAGATCCTTCAGTGGAGTGTTCCCAGCTCTCTCTTCCCAACCCATGGTCAGGGACACATCCCTGTCAGCAAGATGAGCCGGCCTTTGCTTCCCTGCACAGCTGTCAGTTTCTGCCAGGTCTCGCAGCGACACTGGGAGAAAAAGACGTTAAAAGTGAAAAAATAACATGACCATACCAATACCAAAGGTGGGTTCCACTTTATCTTATCTAAAGTAATCACAGAATTGTAGAATCATTCAGGTTGGAAGAGACCCTTGGGATCATCAAGTCCAACCATCAGCCCTACTCTACAAGTTCTCCCCTACACCATATCCCTCAACACCACATCCAATCTACTCTTAAACACAGTCAGGTTTGGTGACTCCACCACCTCCCTGGGCAGCTGATTCCACTGACTGACCACTCTTTCTGTGAAGAATTTTTTCCTAATGTCGAGCCTAACCCTACCCTGCTGCAGCTTGCAGCCATTCCCTCTTGTCCTGTCGCTCGTTGCCCGTGAGAAGAGACCAGCACCAACCTCCCTACAATGCCCTTTCAAGCAGTTGTAGAGAGTGATGAGGTCTCCCCTCAGCCTCCTCTTCCTCAACTAAACAGTCCCAACTCCCTCCTGCAGAGGGACAGCTCCGGAGCTGGCAGGTCCGCAAGGGAGCGGGGGTTCATGGCAAAAAACCAAAGGGCTCTTTTCCCGAGCTTTCCGGGCTCTTTTTCCGAGCTTTCCGGGGTCCGGGAAAGGCGGGAGAGCGCAGGCAGCGCTCGGCAGCCGTCAGCTAGCACGAGGGCAGCTGAGGAGGCGGGGGCGGGGCTGGCGGTAACCGCTCTCCCCGCCTCCCCAGCAAAGGGCGGCCCCGGAGGGAGTAGCAGCCGGGGCGGGCGGGCAGAGGGTGGCGCGGCTGAAGGCGGCTGTACGAGCTTGCACAGGGAGCCACGGTAGCCAGCCGGTGGCCTCCCCAGGCTGTACAGCAGGCAGGTCCCTAGCCGGGCCTCGGGTGTGAGCACGCTGCCATCCAGGCGTCAGGCCGCAGGGCCGGTATCAGGTGGCAGCCGTGAGAGTGTCTGTGGAAGGTGTGTGTAGGTAGAGGAGCACCTGGTGTGACAGAACTCTGGGAGGAGGTGAGTTGACTGAGAACCATTGGGGAGTGCAAGTACTATGTACAGTTTTGGTCCCTGTACCACAAAAAAAGACATTGAGGTGCTGGAGAGAGTCTAGAGAAGGGCAACAAAGCTGGCGAGGGGGTCTGGAGAATAAGCCTTACGAGGATAGGCTGAGGGAGCTGGAGTTGTTCAGCCTAAAGAAAAGGAGGCAGAGGAGGGACCTTACCGCTCTCTACAAGTACCTGAAAGGAGCGTGTAGAGAGGCAGGGGTTGGTCTCTTCTCCCAAGTCACAGGGGATAGGACAAGAGGAAATCGCCCCAAGTTGTGCCAGGAGAGGTTCAAGTTGGATACTAGGAAAAAAATTTACATGGAAAGGGTTTTTAAACATTGGAATGGACTGCCCAGATAGGTGGTTGAGGCACCATCCCTGGAGGTATTCAAAAGACAGGCTGACATGGTGCTTGGGGACATGTTTTAGTGATGAGTTTTTGTCAGAGTAAGGTTGATGGTTGGACTAAATGATCTTAAAGGTCCCTTCCAATCTAGATGATTCTATGAATCCCCCACAGTGCTGGACTCACAGCCTACCCCCCTGAACCAGGCCCATGGGATACAGAGGATTCCCTGTTCTCTCTCTACCTGGCTGAACTAGATAGCTGAGGCGATAGGGGGCACTGGGAATGTGTTCCTGCCAAGGGAAGCAGGCATGTCTCCCTAGTAACTCCTCCACTTTCCCAGGTATCCTTAAAAAATAGGTGTGAGGCTCTGCAAGGGAAACCTAATCACAACAAGGAAGATGATTCCGTGTCCAGGGAGATATCGCCAAGGTTAAGTCAAACTACACCCCACATCAAAACATCTTCAGTTAAAAAAAAAAGACAGGTCTTTGTTGTAGGTGACTCCATCCTGAAGGGAGGGAGCAGTGCTGTACAGACCAGACTCTCTACTCGGGGAAGTCACCTGCCTCCCTGGGGCCCAGGTTAAAGATACTAAAAAAACCCAACTCCCTGTTAAGATCTTCAGACTACTACCTTCACTACTAGCTTTTCAGACAGGCAGAAATTAACTGTTAACAAGAAACCCAAGGGCAATCAAGACAGACTTCCAGGCCTTTAGATGACTGGTGAAGGGATCGGGAGTGCAAGTCATGTTCTCCTTTGTCATTCCGGTCACAGGGAAGGATAAGGGAATCAACAAGAAGAGCCAGCAGATCAATACCTGTCTCTGAGACTGGTGTCAGTGGCACAACTTTGGTTTTGTTGATCATGGGATGGTTTACATGACATGAGGTCTGCTGGAGACAGATGGGGTATACCTGTCTCAAAGGGGGAAAAAGGTCTCTGCATGGGAGTCAGTGGGGCTCATCAAAAGGGCTTTAAACTGGATTTGAAGGGGGAGGAGGATATAACTAGCATTGATGGGCTAGAAACTGCGGGCCTGAAAGGAGGTTGTAGTGAGGTGGTGTTTGGTGTCTTCTTCCAAGTAACAGGTGGTGAGAACAGAGGAAATCATAGAATCATAGTATTTAAAAAGGTATTTAAAAGACAGGTAGACATAGTGCTTAGAGATATGGTTTAGTGATGTTTTTTGTCAGTGTTAGGTTGACAGTTGGAATAATCTGAGAGGTCCCTTCCAATCTAGGCAATTCTATGATTCTGTCCCTTCTTTTCTTTTATTTATAACCCTGCACATATAGAATGTGCTCATATATATCCTGGAGTCCAGTGAAGAGACTGCTTCAAAATTGCTTGCCCCGTGTTGTGAGCAGACTAATAGCCAAATCTCTTCCAAATTTGTACATTCTTCTTTTGGTGATTCTTGCAGTCTGTTTTATTTGCTACCAAAATATATACTTAGTCTGATGGAAACATTCACGGCCTTTTTTTTTTTTTTTCTGTCTGACTGATTTCTCTCCTTTGGGTTATTTATCCTTCAAATGTGTATTAAAGGGATGAGGGAAAATATTTACTGAGCTGTTAAAGAATCGGCCATAATCAGGGAAAAGTAAATTCACCGTCTTCCCTTGCCAAATACATTTTGTTATATCTCCTAATAAATCATCTATATGAATTGGAGGTGTGAATAACACCTCCATATGTACTACAGGATGGTAAGAAAGATGCCAGAAGTGGGGTTTGGAAGAACTGGGCTTTTAGTTGTGCAGGTAGGATTTGCAGGGTGATCCTTTAGCAAGGATTTTTTTCTATCCAGGTGTTTTAACTTGCAATTATAATAATGTTACACAATTATATAACCTTAATATATTATAATTCTTATTATATCGTTGTATTATAATTAGCTCACAATGACTATATTACACCCAATTTTTGGCCCAAATTTTAAGCTCAGGTATCTCATGTTTCAAATAGTAAGATATTTTTTTTTTTCCTTTCAGTGAGAAATTTAATTACATGCCTACCTTGAGCAATTTCTGTTAGGATTAGCAATTTTTGTTCTGCCTGCTCTACAGTCTCTGAATCCAAAGATGATGATTCTTATTTGCAAATTATTTCAGCATTTCTTCCTATCTGCAAGGCTGAGAAGGATGGATCAAAACAAAATGTGCTTTCAAACAGATGCACGCAAAACAATCAGTAAACAAAATGACTGAGAAAATACAGCTCTTTAAATAATTCTTGTTTTCTGCACTCTTTGTTAAATGTTTATTAGAAACTGATAATGTAACATTTTAAATGTGAAATCCAACAGTATCTCAAAACACTTGTAGAAGACCCCCAAATACTTTAGTATAATGACTTGTAAAAAGAGATACTAAAAACATTCTTTGTCACTTCCAAGTAAAATAGTACTTGCTCTTTTTTTCTTTAAGCAGTTCTTCTGCCTACCAACTAAATTGCCCACAAAGTTGTTACTAAATTAAATAATGAAGGATTGAAATGTTAGAGGAAGAAAAGGCTACATCCACTATTGTTCCTTTTAATGTACTGAGCTTGGTTAAGTAACTTCAGCTTTTTCATTTATTTCATATATCTCAGATTGGTATCTGCTTAAGTCATAACAGCTTACCCCTGCCAACCGGCAAGCTCTGCAGAATTTACTACAGTAAAATGCAGGCATGCTTCACGTAGCCTTAATTTGTTTTGAGATCCCATCTTTTATCTATGGAAACCTGCTCTCTCAGCAGGATGAACTTCTCTGTGAGAAAGTAAATTGGTTGTAACGTGGTGTGGGTCCCAGCATGCAACGCTTATTACAACTCTCCCTTCTGATGCCTCGCAGAAATGAGTGGAAGAAAGAGTTAAATCAGTCTTTAGCATCTCGCATAATTATTCCTGGCCAATTGTCTCCAACTGGAAACTCACAATTTGTTACCACTTAGTTGGTTTCAGTGAATGAAGAGGATTCATTGCTTTTTGCAGGCATTCAGGTCTTTTGTTCACAGTTTTGAGAAAATTGCAATCTCTTTTCTTGCTACTGTTCCAGCTTTAGCCATGCTTGGTTAAGTCAATGCTCAGGTTTCTCTGGATTCACATGTGACAGTTGAGTAGCGTGCAGGGATTTTTCCTTTTTTACTGCTTTTTCTCAAGTGTTTTGTTTCCCAAACTGACACTAGCAGAGTATTTATTTTTACAGACTTAATACTTTTATGGTGACTCGGGTCTCTAAAAGTTCCCTGTCTTTATGGGGTGGACATTTATCTAAATAATTTGTTAATGTTTTCTGAGCTCACATGAGACTAAATAAAAAATAACCCACTGGCATAGGCATGCAATAATGAAACTGATATGGCAACATTATATAAACCATCATCCGTGCACTTGTTTATAGGTTAGTTAACTTTTGTGACTGGTGTCAGTAGCTCCTGTGGGATGCACATGATGTGTCTTCATCGAAAAGATGCCAGAAAATTTAGTAACTGAAGTGCTATTATTTAATAAAAAGTGAATGACTTGTAGTATACTGATTCTGAATAACCGACTGTGACAGATGGTAATTCTCTGTAAATGTGGCTTAGAGAAATTAAATTCAAGGTGATTTAAGAACTCTTTAAGAACTGTTGAAGCCAACTTAAAGAAAAACCAAAAAGCAGAACAGAACACCTTGAAGTTTGCCTTGTTTGCTCTTGCAGAGGTATTGCTGAAGATGGGGAGCCAGCTTCGTTGCTTCATTCTCAGGTTGTTAGAGACCTTTCTGCTCAAGTGTTGTTTACGGGGTCTTTTAGTGTGCTGTAATATCAGCCGAGGAAATTTATTTAATTGTGCAACCCTCTTTTAACCTAAAGAATAGTAATTTATTATTATCTCAGGAAACCATACTACTCAAGATAAGTGTTTTGGGGCCAAGGGAGTAAATTATTACACATTTTCCAGGAGATTGGTTAGCTGAGTTCTGCAAAACACTTGCTGTATTTCTTTTGAAAGCTTATTTGGGGGATTTGGATCAATACAGGAGGGCTTGAGACCTTCCCATTCTAATTCTCAAAGCATATATTTGAGAATTAAAAAGATCTCATTTTAGCAACCAGTGTTCATCTGGTTTCATGCTAACAATCTTTAGATAGCAATATTCTTCATTGACTTGAATCATCATAAAGTATAAATACATTGTCTCAAAACTGGACTCAATTTCCTCCTAAAGATATCTGAATCTTACTGTACAACCCAATTAGATTGCTTAAAACAGGATATGAAACCTCAGACTGAGCAAAGTTTTCATTGCTTTTTATAGGTATATGCCTGCATGTTTTAGGTGTGAAATCAGATCACTAACCTTAGGGCGTTTTTGCTAATCATGTTTCTAGAAATAGCACATGAAGACAAATAACAGGCTTCATAATTCTGATTTTTAAAATCATGAGAAAGCAACTTGTAAGAGGGCTGGGAGTTATCTGAACCAAGCTAGTAGGACAAGATTTCACTGATTGTCCCCTAACAGGTCAAATACAAGATTGTACCTGAGCAGGAGCACCGCTTGTGGCAATACAGAGCCTTAATACCTAGACTTGTAAAAGGAATGCATCCTGTTGGGAGTAGAGCAGTACATCCCCATGCTAGAGCAGAAACAGTTTGAATTCTTGCATATGCTTCTATCCTTGTCCTTTAGCTGTTGTGCCCGTGGTGAAAAAAGGGAGCCAACTGTAATGGTGTGATGTTTAAATTTTTGAAGGTTTCCCGGTCTTCCAAGACACATCTCTTCAGGTATTACACTTTATGTAGCTGAGCTATTCTCGTACAATGATAAATATCTTTCTTTATAAAACATAGTGTTTAAGCTATTTCATGTTATCTCGGTGTCAGTGGTTTCAATATGATCTCTTAAAATTGCTTTTGTCAGCTGTGGAGTAACTGTGAGTTGGAAATACTTATCTATTCATGTGCATATCTTTATATTTTGGCCTACACATGCAAACATGTACCTGTATATTTATACCAGATACTGTTTTCAGTTAAGTTTTAGTCCAGTTCTTGTACTGATTTTATAAATTATTAGAAAACTATGCACTATGCAAAACTATCCATGGCACAGATGTACAGATAATTTTTGGCCTCATTTGGCTAGCTATGTAGTCTTAAGCACAGGTTGCTTTGCTGGGACAAAAATTACGTGTTCATCTTCCCTTTTATGGTTGGTTGAATTTAATTTTCTGGAGAGGTTTCTAGGGTCTATGCTCACAGGTACTAGTTGAAAGTAATTATTTCCTGTAGGTATTTTCTAATATGCACGTACGCTGCTGGTTGTTTAAACAATCCTGTCACTAAAGGCAGCCTTACAGAAAAGGAAGGAATTCTCTTCATTCTCTGATAGTAACTTTTTCCTGTAAGAAAAAGTTTTTGCACATGCAATCCTTCAGGATAATACCAAACTGCCATTTTTTTGGACATACTTGCCTGTGCTGCCCAGGGACTGGATTTGAGAAGTGTGACCCTTCTACATTCATAAAAACAATTTAAGAGTTTGAGCAAATTGAAGCAACATTGTTAAAAATGTGAGGAAATATTCCCAGGTTGTTGGCAGGCATTACTTAAAGTTGTTAGCAGTAATGCTTTGGGGTTTGGCTAGTACCTGGTACCCAGGAATCTGAGTCCCTGGCAGATACTGATGCAATCTCGTTGTGTCAGAGTAAAAGATGAAAATTTTCATCTTTAATTTTGAAACGGGCAAGCAGAATCATAGCACATGTAGGTGTATCCTCCAGTGCTGTGTGAAGCTGAGCTGTGGGATACACCCCTAGCTGGCAAACAAATGCCAAACCCCTGATTTATACCCTCCCTGCTGCACCTATATGGATGGGTTTGCAGGACTTCCGCTGAGGGAAGTGGAACACGGACCCACCAGCACCCATCCTCATCCTGGTGCTCTGGCCGCTAGTATCACACATCCAGTTCCACAAGCTTCTGCCTTCTTCCCTCACCTGTCTGTGAGGGCTATGCTGCACCAAGGAGCCTTGTCCTGGAGTCAGGAGTATCCTCTTTTTGTCCAGCCACTGGCAATGTCAGACCTGAAGCAGTGTGCTCTGATTGACTGTGTGGTTCAGGGTGGCATCCTGTAACCTAGTAACAGCAAAGCTGTCTGCCTTTCATTATTTTTAATGCTTGCAGAATGATTTATTAATAAGTATTTTATATATATCCTAACATCTCACGTGCATCGTGGAAGAGTATTACAAGTCAGGCAAATCAGCCAGTGCTGAGCGCATTTAAAGCAACACCATGTAATGGTTGCATTAATGGCAAGTGATAGCAATTGTAGTCTGAGATTTCAATACGTGATGATTTCCAAGGAGTCGTTGTATTCTGCATTTTGAGGTTTTTAGGAAGAAATTATAGACTTAAATTAACACTTGGTCATTATTCTTCTATCACATGCTCTCATTACTTTATGAGGATTAGTGAGATGGTGATCATGTATCTGTATTCATGTGTGCCAATTCAACATTATCGGTATTTACTCTGATTACCCTGCTGGAGAAAATACTTTCCATTATCACAAAATGGTCTTAAGTGGGAAGATTTTCCAACGAAGCCCAGTAGTGCTAATCTGATGAGATGTTGTGGAGTGTTAATATGTTCAATAATCAATATTTAATAAGAATTATGGAAATAGCCCTTCTTCATGAAGGGTATTTACTGATTGTATTTGATTTTGATAATTGTTTGCGAAGCGTGTCGCATTATGTGTTTTCTCTTCTGTTCTGAATTCAGTTTCCAGGGGAGAGTGAAAAAACCCTAAACCTCAGATCTTGATGAGTAGTTCTTCTCTGCATTATGTTATCTCTGGTAGGCTTATATAGTTCTTCAAAAGTCTTATTTCCATTTTCTGAACTCTATTTGCTGTAGAGAAAAGAGGTTTGAAGTCATGTTTCCCACCTTTAGAGTGGCATTTATTGGGGGCAAGTGACTAGAAGAGATGGCCGTATAACAAAGTTCAGCTTTATTTGTCTTCTACCTGCAAAGGAAGTGATAAGTGCTACTGAGAGACAGAAAAGTTCATTCTCTCTAGCAAGGTTACTCTTCTTGATGAGCATTAAAAGATAGCTTTAAGCCATTCACAATTATGACCTTGACTAGGAAAATGTAAGTTAATAAGGCTTCAACAAATTATGGTCTTTTTGGTCGATTTGCCTAGTGAACTGTTAATTGTAAAACTGAAAGACATTATGTTCAGCTTTCTCTATCACATCTTTTGTGTTTTAACAGTGACACTTCATTGAGTGCAATTAACAAAGCCTAGGAGATTTATTAACACACTTCTTCATGGCCAATGATCCATTCCACTTAAGACATAACACTGTAAAATGCACATTATCTCCTTTTGGCACTTACAATAATGCTTCATGAACTAGGAAGGCATATGTTAAAGCAGATAAAATAGCATTATTAGCTGACAAATCTTACAATTTATTAGACAGTTAATTTATCAGCTTAAAAGACACTTAAAACAGCTGTGCATTTAATGTCTTTTTAATGTATCCAGTAAAACTTGCATAATTGCCTGTAGTGCAATTTATTTTTAGCTATGTTGCAAAATGTCTGCATTTACTGTTTACATCTTCTTTAATTTTTCCTGCAAGGCTCATCACATCTAGGCACAAGCCCTAACAATGAGCACAGATAATCAGATAAAAAGACTTCTTGTACAAATGGCTGCCCATGAATGAACTATTCAAAAGTACATGCTGAGCTGGACCAAAGAGTTCTTGCATTTTATCTCCACCCCAAGGGCAAGAGGGAGAAAAAAAACCAGGGGTGCCTGGTAGGCAGTGTGGTCATGGACTGCCAAGCACGGCACATCAGAGACTGAGGGTGTCTGCCTTTACTGGCATTAGCATTTGGAGCCCATTCGGAGCCACATGTCTGGGGTGTAAACTAACAAGGCTCCAAAACTGCATTAGCAGAGGTGTTTCATTTTATAATTAAGGTAACTGCTCCCAGCAGATCAATTGTAGCAGACCTAAGTACTATCTGTGAAGAAAGTGTTGGAGAGGATACACATTTAATGACTCTGATGCATAAATTGGCTGTGTTTGTTTATTGCTCTCTAATTTAATGGAACCTTTTGTTAAATCTTTCTGGCTTTTTTTTTTTTTTAAACATACTGCTAGTAATGATTTCTGTGGGAACAAAGGGTGTTGCTTATTAAAATAAAAAGTCAAACATTGCCGTTTCCATTAATTAAATGTCAGATTAGCTTAATCTTTTTATAAATATTGGATATAATCTATTTACAGAGTGAAATCAGATCTGCAGATGATGGCATGTGGAGCAGTAGTGTAGAAGTGCAGTTCTGCTTGCGTTGCAGAAGTCAGGTAGGGGTGGGAGCTGAGGCAGGTGAGACCTGTGTCTGCAGCGCAGCTCTAGAAACAGAGCAGGTGGTGGGCTCTTTGCAGAATGCAGTGAGGGTGGGGGTACAGGTAAAGGAGACTCTTCTCTTTGGAATGATACTGGTTTCTTTCCACAGTGTTCTCTTGCAAGGACTGAAGTGTGAATGTGGAACTTTTCTGCAGAAATAGATGATGTCTGCTAATGGGGGAAAAAACTCTATTGGAGAGTTCAAGCTCAAGTTTCTGGATTTGGAACTCAGACTAGCCAGATCCCCCAATACCCAGAGTCTGCAAATGTGTAGAATCCATTAGCATGGGCTACGCCCCCCCAAAAATGAGAAAAGGTCGGGGGGAAAGAGATGGGATACAGTTTGCATCATGCAGGGAGATCTTAATGATATGAGAAATGGGGAATCCAAAGCTAAATCCTCTTAAAATCATTTCATCATGTCAAGATGCCATTTGTTTTTCCTTTTAAATGTAGTTATCAATTTCAAATTGCTCCATTCAATACAAGTCTACAGAAGTGTTGAATATCAATGGTGGCAGCATTATAATCCTAGTCAGCCTGTAAATTACTATCAAAACTTTCCCCATAAATGACTTACATTAGTAGTCTGGCAATATGATGAATTGTCCAAATGAGTGGATGTGAGAAAAAATGGATTAATTATTGAAGTCAAGGATAATAGAGGCATATGGATACCTATATTCATTACAAGAAATTTTATGTATTACATTTAATTAAACCTAAACATGTGACAGTGTGTTATTCATGCAGAGATAGTCATCTAGTGAGAGCTGCTTTGCAGTTTGATTAGTGCGGCATTGTTGACTATTTTATTGCTGTACAGTAAATTGTTGGAGAGTTTTGCTTGTCCCAGTATCAGCTGAATTCTGATGATGTCAGGTTTCTTTTGAGGAGTAACCTAGTTGGCAGTTGATAATTCTTAAATTACACATCTTTATGAGAGACTTTAAAAGCTACCACTGCAAAAGTAAGGTACTTTTAAAGTTCTCCTCATTTCTGCATTTTGGCAGGATATCATCATCCAGTTTATATTCTCCCCTTCTTTCATTAAGAATTTAATTTCAATTTCTTTATAGGTAAAACATATTGGGTGGGAAACTACCAGAAATATCTGTTCTTATTTAGGCTAGTATGGATGTGGAGCAATGCTGTAGCTGAGGAACAGGTTCATGTTTAAAGTACTCTTACAAAGAGTAAAATCTAACCTTTGAAATCTTCTTTAGGCATCATCCACCTTATTATAATAATAGTTATTTTACAGGGTAATCAGGTTATCTCATTTTGTGAGCAGTGTAAAATTAGGCTCATCTGTAGTCACAAACACTTGAGAATCTTCTCATATTCCATGTTTGAAAGCTTTCAAATGTGGAAAGAGGACAATTCATTGCAGCCCCCTGCAAAGAGAGCTAAAGGTATCGTTTTGCTCATCTGGAGTGTTTTCTGCATTTTATTAAACAGTAATTTAAAATGTAGCTTAAAAGTTACAAAACCAGGAATCTAAAGAAGTGATTACTTTTGCTGATCAAAACTCGTGTCAGTCCTTCTCTACAATCTTTGTGGGTCTTTATGAAGATGGTTTATAAGTAAGTCTGGCTGTGAGGTCCAACTCCCCGTGTTCCCTACATAAGATGTATGGCTTGCGATGTAACCTGTCATCGATGGCTTGTTTCTATCTCATGAACAACAAATGTGTATGAGAAAAGCATGTTTTGGCTCTGAAATTCAGACTTTACTATAGACTTGTGCACCCCCTGTCATCTGAGAGGTAGAAAGTCAATATAATCTGTAGAAACCTCATCTTGACATGAGAGCTCAGAAAAACTTGATACAGGCTTCTGACTTGAGGGCAACTGAGCAAGGTGAAGAACTGAAGAAAATGGGGTTTTCCCCTATTCTGTAATTCCACCAGATTATTCTTTCCTATCTTTCCTACTTGGGACCAGGCAACATGGAGATCTTAAGAAAAAATAATAATCTGGAAGCAGGTTAGTAGTTTCTCTCCAGGATTGTTAGTATTTTAAACAACTAGAACGTTTGTTCCTTTTCACATGGGGCAATTCACTACCGTAAGCTAATTACTTAGACCTTGTGTCAGAGCCTGAAAATAGTTGGTTTCACTGTCTTCTAATAGCATTTAATTTGAGATTACTTATTAGAAAAGCGTTTAATTTCAAGGCTATTATGGCATACTTCTCTATCTTATTAGGTGGGATTTGTCTTCCCTGATGTGTGAAATACCTATTCTCAAACTGTTCTCTTAGCAGTAATCTTTATAAAAGTCTATTTTTAAAAACATACATTAAAGTAGACATTGCTAGTTTTAAAAGAAACACATTTGGTGTTGTGGAGAGCAGTCTGAGGGAAGCAGGAGTGTGTGTGAATCCCTGTTGGTGATGGAGTCTTTTGTGGAAAGGAGCATTAGGGACTGATGGTGCTTCGATCCCACCGTGTGGGATTCTCCAAAGCGTTAGTTACTCATGCAGCTCTGCTTGTGCTAAAGACCCGAGGACAGAAAAAGCAGCAGCTCTTCCCATGGGTTTTACAGGAAGCAATTAGAAAACCATATCCAGTGAGCTTCCCTTGCAAAATCACTTAAAGCATGTTATATTGAATAGTGTGTATCTCGTTCTGTCCTCTCTGGTAGTAAATAAACTTTTGTTGTTTCTTCTACTCATTTGTGACTTTAACCTGCCCCCGTAGAAGATGAACCTGTATTTAAAACTAGTTTCAGATCATGTTGTTTTTACCCCTGAGCATCAGAAGCCAGATGTTTTCAGGGAAAAGGAAATTACTGGCCTAAATAATGAATTTATTGAAGTACCGTAGCCAAGGTCCATCTGCTGCTTTAGGCACTGCTATTAATGAATCTGTATCAGACTCTCTTCTAATTTTTGGAGTGTATTTTATGTTTTGTGAATGTGAATGAAAGAAAGATTAGCCTACTCTGTGGGTAGCTGTTAGCTTTCATCTTTAACAGTAAGGGGCAAGGAATTATGTGAAGGGGGTTGTACCAGCTTGGAAGTAGCTGGAGAAGCCGTATGGACCCCAGCCCTTTACCATGGCTCCTCGGTGTCCTGACCTATCCCTCCAGCCCTAACTCCAAGAGGGGCAAATCCCTCACCACACCACATCTGCCAGCCCATATTCCAGCAATGTCCATGTAGGGAATACTGCGAGCCCTCTAACTTTATTTCTAAGAATGTTATTTTTGTTATGACCCAACAGGAAGCCATAATGACCATTTCAGAGCATCCTAACAATAATATTTTATATAAAGAGTTGTGTGGGCAGAGACCTAGGGAGAGGCACTGTAATAAAAGATGACCACAAAGTCCTAAAGTTTTAATTTGCTTTCCTGGAATATTTTTTTTCCTTTTTAAGATTTTATTTTTTAAAATGAAATTCCAACAGAAAAAAAAAGACCTTTCCGAAGTTCAATGTTGATGCTTTGACAAGTAATAGTCTTTCCAGCTGATCTTGTATTCTGACACCATGGGTGCTTCACTGAAGTCTGGTTCTCTCAGATGCATTACATCCATGCCAGTGTCTGTACTTTTTCTCATTGTCATGTTACTGCTTCATTTTGGAAATAAGTTGCTAGAGGAATGATACAGGTAATGTGCTATATTCACTTCTCCAGGGGTACATTCAACATTAGAAGAGTGACAGTTCAAATTAAGAGGGTACTGTGTTTTCTGCTCTGAATGTCTAAACACAACTGCTTTACAAAAATGTGGACCTTCCTTGTCAAATTTGGCATGTACAGGCTAAAGTGAGTTATATTTCTATTGGTATATGATGATAGCCTAACTCGCCCTAAAGTAGGGAGAGTCCTGCCCCCTCCTCTGTCAAGCTCTTGGGTAACTGCAGTTGCTCACGTTGGTTTTGTTCTCCAGCGGGTATTGTATTAAAGATGAAAAGACTTCAGGTTAAAAGACAGCAGCAGAGCTCCTTTCTCTAGCAAGAGTAACTTTGAGTTGAAGGTACCTTCTTCCCCACATCTTGCTCTGATGTGGTTCAAGGTCATTGTCACCAACCTTTTAGGTTCATACCAGTGAGCTTCATGAGCTGTCCTTGGCTATCAGACAGTCATTGACCTTTCCAGTCACTGTGGCACCAACCCTTCTACCGTTCTGTGTGGTTTTGGTGGAGGTATAGCTTGCTGAATAGCCTGAGGAGGATGTGTTGGAAAAAGGCTATTGTTAAGGATCACTGTAGTCTTTGGTGAGGAAGGATTCGCTCATCCCTTCTGAATCATCCACCCACAGACTTTCTACGCCTCTTCTCCACTGTGAATTATTTCATTTAAAGTTCTTAATGGAGGTCTACCTCTTTTCATCCCTTTGTGCAATTTCATTGACAGCATAATGTTTTACCACAGTAAACTTTATCAAAGTGTGGGAAAAAATACTACAGTGAAGGATGAAGTTTGGACCAAGAAAAATATCTGAATGAAATAAAATCTCCCAAGAAAAATATTCATTTGAAAATGCAATCTCTGCAGCAGAATATTTTTAGCATTAGGTTATTTTAAAGTGAATTATTTAATCTGTATACATTGACTTGTGAGGATACTTATATTTAGAAATACAAAGTTTTCAGCCTGTACTCTGCGGGCTCAGGATGGATACCAATGCACACACACTACACTGGGGTTTTCTGGCCATTTAATTATGGCTATCTCCAACTCTTTTTCAGCCAATGAAGAAGATTGTTTTGGGAAGTAAATAGAGTTTTTGAAAATTAGAAAATATTCCTGATCCAGCCATTTGCATGTGATGATTGACGGAGTTGCGTCTTGCATTCCTTTTCAGCATGTGTTACATGATCTAGACAAAATAACTTGTTACATTGTATTGTGTCATTAATATTCTCATCACAATGAAATATCAAATCAAACTTGATGTCAATGGCACACAAATTTTGGACCATCCTGCTCTATACTACTACAGTCGTAAATATCTACATAATGACTTAAAAGCCCTTCCAAATTGTGGCGTTGCAACTAAGTATAGGTCAGGCCAGCTGGAAGTTCCACTTTTTGCCGTTCTGTGCCAAACCTAGAAATGGGTCTTTATTTGCTGAAAGTGTGTGATATCTTCATGCAGGTACAATATTGAAGGAACAGCAAAATCAAGGATAGGAAATATATTTTGTTTGTTTTAATCCTGTGAGCTAAAGATTGCTGCTTATAGAGGTTGTCAAAAAGAAATACTTTTAGTGGGCTCAGGAGAGAAATCTGTAAAACGCACACAGGTATAGAAGTAAATTGAGAATTTGAATGCATATAGTGTTTGTTTATGTTTTGAAAACATCAGGGGGTCTGCCTGGGTAAGGAACTGGGTGCTCTAGAGAGTGGGAAAAGATGTACAGTAATTCTTCAAAGTTTTGGTCGTTTGAAAGTCACAGGAAGGGAAGAGGTTTGCCTCCTACGGAGAGAAAATATTTTCTTGCANATCTTTAAGTAGGTTTAGAGATATTAGACCGTAACATCTCCCAAGAAATCGTTTTAGAGAATTGGCCCAGTGATCTGAGTCAACAACGTGCTTTTATACGGCCGCAGATGTGGTGATAGTGTTGGAAGAGCCTGTGTGGACTGCTGAATAAACCATGTGTTACTCTGCAATTGTGGAAATATTAATCTACAGACTTGTAATTGGGAATGTTTCCACGATGTGCTGAATACAGACGTGAAATCAAGGCAATACAATGACATAAGCCAGTGGTGTATTACAAAATGTGGGAATTTAAGCTGGATAATTTAAACTCTGGTTCATGCTCTTGTACCTTTCCCCTGACCCCAGTTTTGCTCAATTGGTACTAGTGTGTCAGCCTGGATTTTCAGTCCATTTAATCATCTGCTTCTACCTTTCCCCTTGTTTGTTTCTATCTCCACGCTAAAAAGACTGCTTCTAACGTGTTATTGAATAAGGCAGCGCTTTGTATGCTGCAGAGCACTTTCCCTTAGTGGTGATAAAACGGTGATAAAAACGAAAAGTGACACTTCAAATGCAAGCCTGCTTTTGAGCTTCAGTGTGTATTGCTTTTTCTCTCCCAAACACAATTCTTTATTTTTTCCTCTCAACAACTGATCATTTTTAAAAAGGAGAATACAGATGCACATATGGTATGGCAAGTCTATATCTAGCTGTGTGATTTGCAAAAAAGATTTGACCCATCAACATATTTGAGCCTACGGTACTGCAGAAGCTACTAATATTTACAGAGAGTATTTTCTCTACTAGAAAGGTTTCCGTTTCTGCTCTTTCTGTGGGTTGGACTTCCCAGTATCCTGCAGCTTTGTGGGAATGGAGAGCAATGCTTAACTTGTTTGGACTTCTATCTTCATTGGGTTTGCAGCACCTTTGCATCACCAAAAGAGCTTGGTTTCAGGTGCATCTGCCTCCCCTTCCATCCTCTCTCTGATGGCCTAAACCAGAATAAGAGTTGCTATTTTAATTATTCTCTCCTTTTAATTAATTAAACAGGCTCAGAATGTGGATGTCCTAAAGCCTGGCTGCAGGGACATCTGGGAGAAAAAATAAAGGCTGAGAGACGGCTCCCTTGGGAGGCTCAGCAGAGCTGCCCTGCTCTAATACCACTGAAACAGGCACAGTATCTAGGAGCTGGTGGCTCTTTACACTGTCTTGGCTATATTTTCTGTACAGAGCTTTTCTAAACCCTGGTTTTAGCCTTGCTCATCTTTTCTTTCCTTCCCTCTACATATTAAGCTTTTTGATTATCTAATAGTTTGTATTTGAAAGAAGAAAACACTTCTCCCTATTCTCTCCCTCCAGTCCTAAGCCTGACTATCATAAAGTGATGCTGGGAGGTAATGGAAAAAGCACTGTCCCCTGTAACTTATTTTGAAGCTATTCCTATTTTTCATTTCTGGTTTTGCTTAAAACATTTTTCCAAGATGCCTCTACTGTTTTTCTGAAGCCTGGGGGCAGGGCAGGCTCTTGGTGCTGCTGCGGTCTTGGCAGCATCCATTTTTAAACACTGTTCTTTAAGGATGCTGTGCAGGAATCAGAGCTCTGAAGAGGACCAAGAATGATGAAAGATTCAGAAACAGTGGGTTGGAGACAGGGCTGAACGAGCTGGGTTTGTTCGGCAGAAAAGTCAATAGCTCTTTCTCCCTGTTGGGCTTAGGAAAAGAAGAAATTAGCTTACTTTGCAGCAAAGATTTTGGATAAGAAGGCTAGTTAAACATTAAGACAGCCCTGCTAGGAAGGTGAGGGATCCACTTTTGGTGAGTTTCTGTAAATAGGCTTGTCAGAGTCTTGCTGGGAATAACATAGGTGAACTGCAGACCCCCTTGGTGGGCAGGCAAGTTAGCACAAGTTTCTTACTACCTTTCTCTGCTTTTAATGCCTATATAAACACAGGAATATTGCCTTTTTCCATACAGGGCTGTGAAAAAAAATATGTATGACATGGTTAATATTTTATCACTGCTCTGAGCTATAAAAAAATTGGCACTGCTTACAAAGTTGTTGCAGAAAGGATGGATAATTTATAAGAAAAATGTGGGGATCATCCTATCTCCTTTTTTTAAAAATTTGGCAGGTTTGAATTATGATATATGGATAAAGAGTGTCTATTTTTGTTTATAGAGGGGTAAAGTTGATGAGTACATGTACAATTGTCACAATAACCTTGCAGAAAACTTCACTGATGTACAAATCCCATAGAAATGTCCAAAGATTTCCTTCTTGTGTATTGGGTACTTAGTGCAATGGTAGCCCATGGCAAGTAAAAGTCATTACTTTACAGTAATCGATACCTATCTATGTGGAAGTATTATAACAAATGCTCAGATGTTCTTAAAATTTTAAAATTTAGAGTGCTGTTTTTGCCGTAGTCTATTGCAGTTGGCCTCTGTTTCCTCTGGATGCCTCTGCCCATGTCCCCTCCTTGGCCCCCTTGCTACAATAGCCCTTTTTATACCCACAGCTCACCTCTTTGCATCTCACTGCATATTCCAGAAGCTTGAGGTGAGAAAAGAGAGAGTGATTTTTTTAAATTTTTTTTTTTTTAGTTTTGTCATAACCTTAATGCAGATTTTAAATGGGATTTTGCATTTAATGATTTGTTCTTCCCACACACACACACACTCTGATTCCCATTCCCCCTCAATGAGGTAATTGCATGACAACTAGATTAATATCTTTTACATACTTATTAAACTCAATAAGTGGTCCTGCGCAAACAATTGATATTTAATTACCATATTATCATCCTACTAAATTTTAATTACTATTCATTTAAAATACCTCATATGTTATCGCTCATGTTAATGTGGATTTGTTTCTCTGTAAATGTGGCTCTGTAAATCCTAACTTTAAGTTGAACTAACCTGCAAAGTGATTGGGATTGCTGAAGGTAATAGTATGTTTAATGCAGTTCCAAGCCATTGCAATACGCTGCGGCGAGAGAAAATGCAACCACCAGCCAGTAGTGGTTATATTAAAGAGCATAAGCTTTTGAACCAGAATTCAGAAAAGGTTGAACAATTTACCTTTCAAATCACCTTGCAATGTAATTTCAGTTTAAAAGATCTTAAGCCAGGAGAATTTAATATTTAGCAGCTGACAATAANCTTAAGCTAATATTTAGCAGCTGACAATAAGCTGATTGTTACAAACCAGAACGGTTCCAAAATTGGCAAAGAATGTGAAAAAAGACTAAAATCACAATCCTACAGTAAACTTCCCTCTTCGAGTGATCATTGTTTTTACCTCTGACAAGTATCGATTTTCTAAATCTCATCCATGAGTCACTTAATTACTCCTCAGAGAAAGGAAAATACATGATAATTTTTGTAGTGAAAAACAACCACCTCCAATGGGTAGAATCATAACACCTTGTCATTGCCTGCAGCAGGAGGCAGAGCTTGTGAGGTCTTGTGATCAGACTCGGTTAAGTCTCTTTG
>VZTM01010385.1:16883-40871 GCA_013400555.1 Jacana jacana | reverse complement strand
TTACAGAAGGTGGCATTTGTGTTATAATAACCTTTGTAACCCAATGACAGCTCCTCCAACCTGGAGCTCTGAAGAAGGTCTAATATTTTCAGATGAATGACTGAACCTTTCCAAGAGTATAATATCTGCTTATATGGATTTTTAATTAAGAACTGCCCTAGGTGTCCCAGAACACAGTACCAAAATGCCATTAACTATGTCGCTAAGAATTGGGCCTCTAACACATAAAAAGAGGAAAAACTACATTGCTTTGTTAATTTACATAGCAGTAAAATTCTGTTCACAAATGTAATACTCCTGTAAGAGAAATGTGTCCTCTCCATCTTCATGATGTTAATAACCCCTAGACCAATTATAAAAGATTCTTACCCTTTTCGTATTCAGTCAATAAATTATTGCAGATTCCCTGAAATCAATCAGACCTTCTTCCTTTGGCATAAAACAATCTTTTGGATTCTGTCTGTTTTATGGCAGTTTCTCAAGCTCTTGAGTCACTGTAATTCATGTTCAAGTATTATCTGCCTTGCCTTTATATTGGAATCATTGGTACTGCTGGGTCATTGTAAAGGATAACTAAAAGGTATACTCTAGCTCAAATGGAATTTATGGGATCAGTATTTAAAAAGTATTGGGTGAATTTCTTGGCATTATGCATGAAGCAAAAATTAGTAGGTCATAAATTGTCCTCCTTGGCCCTAAAATCTACTAAGATAGTGAAAATAGCTATATAGTATTTCATCCAGTCATTGCCACTGCTTAAGTTTGCACATGAAGGTTAAAATGACTCTATCAATATGCACATAGACTACAGACCAGATTTGCAGAAGAAATTATCTTTTGCTTCAGCAATTAAAAAGAATCTGGTTTTTCATAAAACCCAAGCACTCAGCTTGCCAAGTACCTCACACAATCTGGTTGTTAATTTTTGTGAACTGTTTTGAAAGTACAACTCTATTAAAACTAATTGCAGCTTTTATGGCCTTACAAACATGTTTTCTGCCTTGTGTTTCTGAGAGCCACAGAAATAACTGGAGATACTCACCATGACTTTTACCTGCTAACTTTAGAGATCTACAGCCACACTAGATTTTTTTAAGTCAACAGACAGGAATAGGCATAGTAAGGGCATGATGGTCTGAACTGTTCTGGACATCATCAGTAGATTGTGGCAAATAGCACTGGTGAGGAACGCTTGGTTTTGTCTAGGTATCTAGATGACTAACTTCACTGCTCTATATGTCTGATCGGATGAATACTTGCCTAATTGCCCCTATACTGGAAATGTAGGAATTTGAGAGGGGAATAAACAGGTGAGACAACAAAAAAATTTATTTCCCTGTTATAGTAATACATGGCATTTTCTGAAAAAAAAAAAAAATATGTGGTGTGTTAATTGTGAGTGCTGCTAACTCCAGGGAGTCCTGCAGTGCTCACAGTGTCTTAGAGGGACTAGAGGGACTAGACAGTGTCTGCCTTTGTCTCGGATTTCTTTTCCATCACTGAGCAAGCAAGTCTTCCTGTGCTTATGTTTATACTTCATAACATATAGAACACTTTTTTCACTGGTGTGCTGTCAGAAAGAATGTGTTCATCCTTCGGGAGATTCAATTATGACAGTAATGGAGACAAATCAGTACAGAAACACAAATATTTTATTTGGTTTTGGCAATCATAATTTCTTTAAAAATCACCTCTCCGTGAAAGATTGCTACATAGAAAACATATTTTGAGCATCCAAGTCTCTAAAATATTTATTATATGTTTTCATTAAGTTCATTTCTACTTACCATTTTCACACAGATCAGAATCTAAAATTAAAATTTTCCTTTCTTTTCTCTTTGTAGTTATTTAGCCAGCCATTCTGATGTGTTCTTTGCTGTCTTCCAGACTTAAAACTTATTGATTTTGAACTTATGCCCCAGTAAACTTGCTTTGCCAACACTCTTCCTGATACTAAGACTACATATATATTTTTTCCAAAACAATAATTTACATCACTGAACAGATTGCACAAGGAGAAGACCGTGTGAAGGCCCTGAATGGACTAAGAGGCTTTGTAACATCTTCCTCCTCTCCTTGGGTGCTTGGCTGCCTATATTAAAATCAGCTCTGATTTTGCTTAGCTGTGTAACTTGGGCTCAGACTGCTGTGAAAACAGGTAAGCTGTGAGAAGGAGGTATGCGATCTCTGTCCTCATTCCTTGGAAACTGTATTAAAGCTCAGGTCCTTGCCCTCGGTCCTTGTGTGAGTATTCATAGAAACGTAGAATCATAGAATTGTCTAGGTTGGAAGGGACCTTTAAGATCATCTAGTCCAGCCATCAACCTAAGTCTGATAAAAATAAAAACATCACTAAAGCACATCATGAAGCACTATGTCAACTCGCCTTTTAAATACCTTCAGGGATGGTGCCTCAACCACTTCCCTGGGCAGCCCTTTCCAATCAGTATCCTTTCAGTATAATTTTTTTCCTGATATCCAATCTGAACCTCCCCTGGTGCAGCTTAAGACCATTTCCTTTTGTCCTATTGCCTGTGACATGGGAGAAGAACCCCACCTCTCTGCAGCCTCCTTTCAGCTACTTGTAGAGAGCCATAAGATCTCCCTTCAGCCTCCTTTTCCTTAGGCTTTTCCCTTCTCCCAAGGCACCTCCTTGTAAGACTCCAGACCCCTCACTGGCTACATTGACATTCTCTGGACCAGCTCCAGCACCTCAATTTCTTTTTTGTGGTAAGGGGACCAAAACTAGACACAGTACTCGAGGTGGGGTCTCACCAGAGCTAAATACAGAGTGACAATCACCTCCCGCATCCTACTCACTACACTATTCCTGATACAGACCAGGATGCTGTTGACCTTCTTGGCCACCTGGGCACACTGCTGGCTCATGTTCAGCTAACAGGTCACCAAAGCCCCTAGGACCTTTTCTGCCAGACAGCTCTCCAGCCACTTTTCTCCAAGGCTGTAGCACCGCATTTTCTTGCAGCTCTGCCTCTGCCCAGCAATGCACCTTATTGTCCATGACTTGGCCTTGCTCACTTGTCTTCCTGGCCTGACCTCAGACTTGCATGGTCATGGCTGGCAATCACAGGGCTGTTGTCTGATCATTGTCCCCAAAACTTCTTGCACACTTACTGTGGCATGGTACCCCTTGGTGGGATTGCCTTGTCAGCCTTGTCACTCCTGGCTCCTCCTCTCTTTCATTGCCTTGCTGCTCCCTGAGTGTGCTATGTGATACCATGTTAGGAAGTGTGATAGCTAAGGTAAGTCTTTGTATATAATACTCTAAAATGTGTCTATTAACAGAGCCCATCACTATTCCTGAAATGTGGAAGATAGTTGCAGATAAAGCCTTAATCTTTATTAAAGGACATACACGGTACCAGCCTAATCCTTGAGTACACTGCATGGATGCACAACATGGTACTATTTTAATAACACTGACATCTGTTATTTTTCTCTAACACAGTTTTCTCTGGGGAAAAATATTTCTATCTGTTTTTCAATATGTATTTGGACAGTAAATCTTTTCTCCATTCTCAGATAAATGTTTACTTGATTAGCTGTATACCGAA
Source organism: Jacana jacana (assembly GCA_013400555.1). Classification (NCBI taxonomy): domain Eukaryota; kingdom Metazoa; phylum Chordata; class Aves; order Charadriiformes; family Jacanidae; genus Jacana; species Jacana jacana. The sequence goes on along the minus strand of VZTM01010385.1, from coordinate 37,296 downwards.
CTTCAGGAAAGGGGAGGGAAAGCCTTAAATAATAATAGAAATGACAAATTGTGGATGTTAAATGTGAAACACTGCTAGAACTGAAGCCAGAAAGTAACTCTGTGAGATGATGCAGAAAAACATCTTCTGACACCTGATGACCAAAACCAGTTGTGCTTTAAGGCACTGGTGTTGGCAAGTACATGGAAAAGTGCCTTGCTGCATTCCCACAGTGCCCTAATAAAGTTTCAAATGAGAACAGCTAGCATAAAACAAAAAAAAACCCTATCTCATCCAGAACTCCTGTTTATCTGTTAAAAGAATTAAATCATTAACTTTTAACACATGTTAAAAGTTGTTAACTTGTTAAGTTTTAACTTTTAACACTTGTTCTTAAATTAATATATTTTATTGTGATGCAAAGAAGCAGTACACATATTTAGTAGTTCATCATGCAGAGGTTATTCATAAATTGCAGAAAACCTTCCTAGAGGCAGCAGTCTCAAGAATGAATAACAGTTTTTAGGGTCATGAATCACAGGTGGCTACACTGGGCAAAAACACACAAGATCTTTAGGAACTGTGTTGGAAGTAGTTGCTTCAGGCTTAGACTCTCTTTTTTATTTAGTATTGAAATTTGAGAGCTCTGATAGTGAAAAGCTCTCTTTTGTAGGTTGTTTTGAAATACAATTAAAATTTAAGCTAGTCTTTTTATTTGAGGAAACAAGCTTCCCTCCCCCAGCTTCTCACTTTGTCAACCTCTTCCACTTGTGTATGATCATAATGATATATAATTTCTGTCTAAACCCTGAGTTCCTTAAGTGAAATGTTAACCATCAAAATTCACTGTTACAAATGTGGGGGAAAAGAGGTTCTCTCCAATGCTGATACAATTAAAACTGATTAATATTTCTGATGCTGTTTGGCAGCATTAAGTGAAAAAGAAAATTTTAAGGGAAGAAGAAAGGAGAAGGAAAAGAAAGCATTAAGGGAAAAAGCTACCAATTTAAACTGTACCTTTACTAGAGGGTTTTGAAAATAGAGTAATTGTGAAAATCTTCTGTACCTCAGATTAATTTCTTAAGTAAATTAATTGAAGTGCTAGTTAATCAGCTTCCTCTCCCTTCCCTCGACTCAGAAAGGCAAAGTTTGGCAGGACTCTCCAGTTGTGCAGCTGAGCAAAGAGGGCTGATGGCTACCAATGTGGGGGAAGAGAAACCAGACCCTGGCAGTCGGCATTGGCCAGGCAAGGTGAGAGGCTGCTGGGCTCTGCTCCTAAAGCTTGTTGGGAATTTTATGCTAAGTGGGCACTGGAAGCAAAATAGAGATCAGTTAGAAGGAAAATGCTTGTCATAGCCTTCCTTCACAGAATAATTTTTACTTGCCATGAAATTAGAGAATCTGTCTCCTTCTGGATCCATGAATTTTGAATCTCTTGCTGAATAGAATTTTACTAAGAGAATCACAGAATGACGGAATGATATGGGGTTGGAAAGGGCCTATGGAGGTCATCTAGTCCAACATGTTTGCCAAAGCAGGTCCTTCTAAAGCAGGATGCACAGGAATGTGTCCAGGCAGGTTTTGAATGTCTCCAGAGAAGAAGACTCCACCACCTCTCTAGGCAGCCTCTTCCAGTGCTCTGCCACTCTCAAAGTAAAGAAGTTCCTCCTTCTGTATAAGGTGCCCTCTCACTGGGCACCACTGAAAAAAGACTGGCCCCTTCCTTTTGACACCCACCCTTGAAGTATTTATAACTGTTGATCAAATTCTCCCTCAGCCTTCTTTTCTCCAAACTAAAAAGACCTAAGTCTCTCAACAGTTCCTCATGAGAGAGATGCTCCAGGCCCCTGATCACCTTGGTAATCCTCTGCTGTATCCTCTCCAGCAGTTCCCTGTCCTTCCTGAACTGGGGAGCCAGAACTGGACACAGTACTCCAGATGGGGCATCACCAGGGCAGAGTAGGGGAGCAGGATACACTCCATCGACCTGCTGGTCACAATCTTCCTGATTCACCCCAGGATGCCATTAGCCTTCTTGGTCACAAGGGCACACTGCTGATCTCCAGCAGGTCAGCCCCCAACCTGTAATGGTGCAGGGGGTTATTCCTCCCCAGGTGCAGGACCCTGCACTTCCTCTTGTTGAATTTCATCAGGTTCTTCTCTGCCCAAGTCTCCAGCCTGTCCAGGTCTCACTGGATGGTGGCACAATCTTCTGATGTGTGGGCTGTAGTGGTAAAAATGAGTAAGTGAAACAAACGAAACACCACAGAAAGCATAGATGATCTTAGTTTCTTTCTGTGGCATTTTAGTTATGTTAGATCCAGATTCTTGTTCCTGCAAAATTATAGTGTATTTTATACTGACATAGCCTGTTGTTTCCTTATTCCAAATGAAAGCAGTACTATTCTTTGCTTGCCTGTTGCATTTAACTTCATCTTTTTAAGTAAGTTCTCCTTATAAAGTTCAAAATGCTGAAAAAGTTTGAAGGTAGAAATGTAAGACTTTGGAGTTTGAATGCTCACTGTAATCCACTGAATTCATAGCTAATAGAGAAAATTATGGTGTGTCCTGAAGGAGCCATATGCGGTTAGGATCCTCTCATACACTTCGGGAATGGATATAGGAAAAAGGTCAGAATTGATGTACCATGTCAGGGAAATTATCTTAGGTGCTTCATAAAGTATTTTCTTTCCATAGGGAAATGAGAGATGAATCTGTGGGTTAAATATTGTTGAGTTGAGCCCCAACTCCGATAATTATTCATGCACTATTCATGTATTCATAATGGGATTAAATAAAGCTATCCTGGATAAATCAAAATTATTGGACATTTTCCTAAACAACTAATTTAGACATATAAAAAGTACATACATGTTTTTTCACCTGAATGTATTCAAACATAGCTGCACCAAAATGCCTACTATACCATGACCAAGATCTAAACCTGATAAGCAGTAAGCATATGTATCAGTTTCTCAATCAGTTCTGTAGAAGGGTTCACATGATTGAAAATAAATATTTTTTGTCTTTCCCCTCTGTGATTAAGAATCCACCAATAAATGAAACATGGTGGAATATGGGTATACAAGGAAGTGACTAAACAATGCACTGTACTTCTGTTAATCAACACTCAGAACTTCGAGTAATTTTTTTTCTGATTTGATGTTTTTCCATTTTTTTCTTTTCTAAGAGAATTATTCCTTCTTGGTAAACCTGAAAACTTTCAATGTGAAAAAAAGTCCAGCATGAATTCTGACAGAGTTTTCTGGGGCAAATTACACTTTGAGTGATGGTAACTAACCATAGAACCATAGAATCATAGAATCATAGAATCATGGAATGGTCAAGGCCAGAAGGGACCTCTAGGGTCATCTAGTCTGACCTCCCTGCAGTCAGCAGGGACACCCCCAACTAGATCAGGTTGCCCAGGGCCTCATCGAGCCTCACTTTGAATATCTCCAGGGAAGGGGCCTCAACCACCTCCCTGGGCAACCTGTTCCAGTGGTCCACCGCCCTCATGGTAAAGAACCTATTCCTAATATCCAATCTAAATCTCCTCTTCTCCAGCTTGAAGCTATTACCCCTCATCCTGTCACTGCAGGCCTGTGTAAACAGACCCTCCCCAGCCTTCCTGTAAGCCCCCTTCAGGTACTGGAAGGCTGCTATTAAGTATTCCCAGAGCCTCCTCTTCTCCAGACTGAACAATCCCAGCTCCCTCAACCTGTCCTCCTAGCAAAGGTGTTCCAAACCCCTGATCATTTTTGTGGCCCTCCTCTGGACCCACTCCATCAGGTTCACGTCCTTCCTCTATTGAGGGCTCCAGACCTGCACACAATACTCCAGGTGAGGTGTCACCAGAGCAGAGCAAAGTGGCAGAATCACTTCTCTGGATCTGCTAGCAATGCACCTTTTGATGCAGCCCAGGATGAGATTGGCCTTTTGGGCTGCAAGTGCACACTGCCTGCTCATGTCCAGCTTCTCATCCATCAGCACCCCCAAGTCCTTTTCCTCAGGGCTGCTTTCTAATACCTCATCCCCTAGTCTGTATTGATAGTGAGAATTGTTCCAGCCCAGAAGCAGAATCCTGTACTTGGTCTTGTTGAACCTCATGAGGTTCACTTGGGCCCACCTTTCCAGCTTGTTCATGTTCCTCTGGATGACATCCTGTCCCTCTGGTTTATTGACAGCACCAGACAGCTTGGTGTTATCTGCAAACTTGCTGATGGTGGTCTCAATCCCTCTGTCCATATCGTTGATAATAATATTAAACAGTATCTGTTGCAGCACAGACCCTTGAGGGACATCACTTTTCACTCCTCTCCATCTGGACCTCAAGCCATTAAGTACCACCCTCTGGATGCGACCATCCAGCCATTCCTTATCCACTGAACAGTCCAGCCATCAAATCCGTATCTGTCCAATTTGTTGAGCAGGGTGTTGTGAGCGACCATGTCAAAAGCCTTACAGAGGTCCAGATGGATCACATTTATAGGTCATCTCTTATCTACTGACATAGTCACCCTATCATAGAAGGCCACTAGGTTAGTCAGGCAGGACCTGCACCTAATAAAGCCATGCTCGCTGTCCCGAATCACTTCCCTGCCCTCCATGTGCCCCAGCATGGCATCTAGAAGGATCTGTTCCATGATCTTCACAGGCATGGAGGTGAGACTGACAGGTCTGTAGTTCCCAGAGTCCTCCGTTCTACCCTTTTTAAAAATGGGTGGGATATTTCCTTTCTTCCAGTCCACATGGAAATGCTTTTTATTGAATTTCCTGTTGTGTGCTTTATTGCATTTGGCATATTTCCACTTTTTTTAATTGCATAATATTGCCAATAGGGCCACCATTCTTCTTGTGAAAGCAACACATTCTTATTTTTGGTTTATATGAAATAGAGCAAAATATGGCAATGTTTTATTGACCGAAAATATACATAGAGAAAAAAGAAAGATATAGCAGCAGAAGATACAGCAACAAAGGGAATAAAAAATAAAATGTAAAGAACAGAGACAATTATAAGGCAGAATAAAAATAGCCAATAGTAAAGAATGCATAGAAAGAGAATTACAAAGTTGAGTGAAAGCAAACTAGAAATGGAGAACTATGATATAACAACAACAACAAAAAAGGAAGAAACAGAAAAAATATAGAAAAAGATGGATTAAAGTGTTTGGAGCATGGCAAAGTTAGAAAGTGGACATGCATAGGATAAAGCCTGGAAAAAAACAAATCAAAGTTAGCCCCCAAAAATTCAGGCATTTAAAGTATGTGTTTGTCAAGAAACCAAGAATTAAGAGGGAAATTGTTTACTCATCTCAACAACAATGGGAAACAGAATATAAATACACATGAGTACACATGGGTAAGCCACTGAATGTTTCCTGAAATATTAATTTTATGCCATTCATTTCTTCTGATAGGTACAAAACCAGTGCATATTTCTTAGAAATGTTCTCTGATTCTAGGAGTGATGAGACAAAGAACACAAATGGAATACCTTCTGCCTGTATTAAAACCTAGAGGTGTCTAATTTGAGATGCTGTTTTCCTTTTCCCCCTGACTCTGCAACCTGAGTTGCAGACTTGCAACACTGTACAGTATGACCTGCATCACTCTTGATGAGGATTAACATAATTTCAGAAAACCTTAAGTTCGTTAGTAATAAAAATCTGCAGGGTCAGCTAGAAGGTGTCTATTTGACTACATGATGACTGCCTCCACTTGATTAATGCAGTCAACTTAGACCATTGAGATGTAAAATGAAGCAGTTTGTATACATTCTGCTTTACCCAGAGGCTATCATTTTCAGCGTCATTTCTGGCACCTAATACAACATAGAAATTGAGAAAGTTGGAGCCAACAATTTTTCATTTTGAAATGTCTTTTTTGAAGTTGGAAGATGCATATTTAATGGTTCACCTGAAGCTAGAATCTTCTATTTTATGTTGCAACAGTAACTAATTTATAGTGACATTTTGGATTTAGGATACAAGAGAATGCCACAAGTTGGAATGAAAACTTTTTAACTTGATGTAGCCTTGTCATAAATCACATTCCTATGTCTAATTAAGGTTCAAAATTTCAGCGTATTTAAGTTTATGTGAAGTATTTGAGATAATTTATTAATGGCTGTAATAAATGTCATATCCATTTTTAGTATTTGTGATTAAGTGCTCTTCTGATTGAAATTTATCTATAGTTTACAGTGTTAAACTAGGTGGATCTCGGTAAAATTTTCTTGAAATTTAAGCATAAATGAAAATCAGTTACTTTTTTTCTTTAAGGTTTAGAGATAATAAATAGTGATTATTAAGTGATAAGGGATATACACAAAGGTCATAAGTCCCTACTATAGTCTCAATATGTCTTGAAGAGGTCAAAGTGTAAAAAAAGGGAACTTTTTGCCAGTGTATTTATGATTGCATCAATAAGTAGCTCCAGCCTTGATACAAATAACCCAAATTACTGGGCTTAGACATAAAAACAATGTTGAACTTGTACTTCATATGTGCATATTTCTGGGTAAAATTATAAATTATGTTCCTTCACGGATAATCTCCTTGCTTTCCTACAGATTCCACCCAACAACATGTGCAGATTAGGGAAATAATAGTCTTCTGTGGTTTCAAAGTATTCTAGGTATATGACAATGTCACATGATCACTACAGACTGATTTTCCATCTCACTGATCATGAATCATAAACGGCATTTTCCAAGGCGATAGACAAGAGTCACAAAATTAAACAGGTACTTCTAAGAATCTAATCATAGCTACGCAACAGTACTTTCAAGAGTATTTGCTTCTAATGAGTAAATTTGTTCAGTTCAGTTGCAGAACAATGATGAGCTATGTATTTTTCTGTAGTCCCCAACTCATTCTTTTTTTCTAAGAAGTTGTTTAATTTTGTTTTTTTTTCATTAATCTCCCTCTTTTCTTGGTACCTGGACTTCCCACTGCTGGCACAGACACTAGCTGCTAATTATGACAAAGTACTTTTCAACCTTAGCGCATGCAATCATTAAACACAGGAGGTGCAGTATAAAGTATTACCCCTGTAAAATCAAAATATATTGACCATCATTGGCTATGTTTCAAAACCAATTAAAAAATGACAACCTGCTAGAATTTAAGACACCTATAGGAAAAAAAAAAAAAAAAAAGCCTTTCTTTCTATGAAATCTTTCTGCAAATTTGACAGAAAGAAACATCAAAAGAAAGGTGGTACATGTATAAGAATTTCTATCTGGGCCAGACGGTAATTTTCACTGTAGGACAGAGAGTCACTGGAGTTTGTTTTGAAGAACTTTCCCCACATCTTTTCATTTTGTCTCAGAGTCTCCAGGTGGAAGCTAAATATTTCATTGCAGCTCTTATCAGATTTGAAGCTACACTCATTTGCTTAACATACTTGCTGTGTCTACATCTTCGTTGCTTGTTGAGTATTGAAGAACGAATAATGACTGGCAAGGTGGCAACACTGTGCTCAGTTTAGTTTAGTCCTCTGAGACTATGTGAATGATGTTACATATGTCCCACTGTATAATAAAGCAACATCTGCAATGCAGCTAAATCTTCATTTAAGGATTCAGCCTGTTGGCCAGTACTGACAGATGGTGATAACGGGCATAGGTCGAAAAATATCAGTACTCAAATGCGATCTTTGCTCTTCCTTGACTTGTGGAAAAAGCAGGGAGGTGTGCTGGTTCTTTTTTTTTCTCTTTATCTGGTTATATCTTCAAGTGTCACATGACCCTGAAAACATTTTTTATTTTGTTTAAATCTCCCTTGTGTTTGATGTTTGTGACTGTGCATAAGAGAAAAAGTCCTTAAAATCTAAGAATAGAAAAAGTTGATTAAAGCTTACTACAGAAGTCTGTGATCCTTTCAGGTCTCAGATTATATAGAATATAAATCATCTGCCGGTATAAGTTGGAAGTGACATGGTGTTAAAGGCCAAAATTATTCAATAAAAAATTCCTGGTTTTAGACTTTTCCCAGAAGAAATATATGCAATGAAAAAAAATGAGATGAAACACTGAAGGCTTGTGTATCTGGAAAATTTTTAAAAGTCTACCTTAAAATTCCTTTCTTCTCTTATTTCACTTCTTTGTCTGTATAATCTATTTCTTAATCTAAATTTGGTTTTGTTTAATATCTAAAACTCTGTAGTTTTCATCTGTATGATGTATAGTAATACACTTTCTTTCTTTGTAGTCATGTTTTAACAGACCTTGTTTTCTGTCTGTATTTCTGTCCTTTTATTGAACGGTATTGTTGCTCTCGTTTTTGCTTATTTCTGGAGTTTGTTTCTTTTTCCGTAATAGTTCATTTGTCACTTCTTGCTTTCTTTCAGCAAAAGACTGTCTAGGACAGGAAGAGGAAAAACAAGCAGACAAACCCACCAAGAAGCAAGACTAAATAAAAGGTCTTCTTCCCAAGAGAACCGTTAGACTGCCCTTCTGCAGACTTTTTGGTCCACATCTGCAGTATGAAAAAGTAATGAAGGTGAGTTTTCACTACAGAAATTGTCATCTTGAATGAAATAATTTCAGAACCTATATTTGCCACGCAATTTGGGAAATCCTGAAGAACTGCCAACACACATGCTTGGTTTTTCATCAACTGAATCCGTGGACTACCAAACTACAGACAATTGCACAGGTATTCATTTATCAGGTGTTAAAAAGTCAGGAAACAGAAATGAGGATGAAAGTGAGGTAAAAAATTGGACATGAAGTAAATGAAGTCTAATAGAAAAGACGGAGATGGGGTGAGTTATGATGATTGTGTAAATATGATAAAACTGGTTACAGATCACTTGAGAAAAAAAAAAAAGATGGAAATTAAAAGACTCTTGAAAAACATATTTTACATATATGAACTGTGTTAGGGGAATGTCTATAATATTATTAAAAATTTGACTACTCAAAAATAGTAGCTAGAGAGGAGATCGGACCTTGAGCTGTTCAATATAGTCTGCATTGTAACATAAAAGAGAAATGTCACTATATGTTTCCCTTAGTAAGGTATTATGTAATTTTTTTTTAAATCTCTGTTCTTCCTCATTATAAAATAAACATGCAATAACCAAAATTACACATCTATAGTTTCTAATAGTATTCAGTGGAACGTATTACCTAGCCACAGTGATTCAAAAGAACTGCTGATAGAAATTATGCAAGAAACTATATAGCAGAAAAAAAGTAATTGAAAAAAAAAGAACTATTGTAAACAAAGGTAAATATACAGATTAGGTAACTATAAAGACAAAGTCAATATGTTCAAATATGAAAGAAAACTCTGACAGAATAAAATAATACTTTTTACATTAATATAATTTAGTAAGATTATTCCAGTTAATTGGGGTCTAACTTCATAGTCCAAAGGTAAGGCATACATGCTGATGAGGAGTAGACCTAATGTTTAGCTCCTGGTACCATTTATGTATAGTATGAATATATAGTATAGTATAGTATAGTATAGTATAGTATAGTATAGTATAGTATAGTATAGTATAGTATAGTATAGTATGAATATATAGTAAATATATTATTTTATAATATATTTATGTATTTTATATATTTGTATATGCAAATACTTTATATTTTCAGTAGTCCATGGATAAATAAAAATAAACAACTAAAAGTAGATGGACTTCTGAGGCAGAAGGATCAGAAACTGAAGTCAATAAAACATTTTTAGACTGAGAATTTCTACACTTTTGTGGTACAATACTTATTCAGTGGAGACGACTGGTTTATTACAGTGGAGAAATAGAAGGCAATTGTTACAGTGGAGAAACAGAAGGCGATTGTTGTCTGCTCTTTTGCAGCTAAGGAATTCTTTGTTAAATTTGGGGATTAGAGATCCATTATTTCACTCTAGCCCTTAACTGTAAGAAAAAGGCTATTTACTGTAAATATATATTCTAGCAATATCTTTGTTTCTATTCTTTCAGCAGTGTACTCTTATCTAGCTATTCTCTTGCACAAAGTACTTTCCATTTCATCTCCCAAGTCACAGGTGATAGGACAAGAGGAAATGGCCTCAAGTTGCACCGGAGGAGGTTCAGATTGGATATCAGGAAAGTTTATCAAGGAAAGGGTTAACACAGAAAGGCTTATCAAACACTGGAATGGGCTGCCCAGGGAAGTCATTTGAGGCACCATCCCTGGAGGTATTTAAAGGACAGGTTGACACAGTTCGTAGTGACATGGTTTAGAGATGGTTTCTTTTTTCAAAGTTAGGTTGATGGTTGGACTAGATGATCTTAAAGGTCCCTTCCATCCTAGATGATTCTATGATTTTACTCACTGCAAAGTGGAAATAAATATGAGATTTGGACATAAGAAGTTGGACAGAAGAATATAATGTGAAAAAAGAATTAGACAACTCTAATATTCCTTGTTCAAGTTTATTGCTCTTTAACAAGAAAAACATTTTTATATTAAACATTTTTGTCAAAGCATTGAGGCTTTATGTATAGACTCAATGAAAAATTTCGGCAAATTTAGTCACATTTAAATGTTTAGGGTAGTTTCTATAGAAGAGGAGTAAATATTCCAACTAAATACAAAATTTTTAAAAACTATAAGCAGATGAACTTTAAAAATATATAAATAACAGTATGGAAATAAATTAGTGATTTAGTGTGCCATGTAAATTACACATCATCAGAGATTACCTTGAGAATGAAATTTCCTCAAAGTTTGCCACTATTATGAATAGTACCAATAGGGTATCCTAACAGCATACTAAAAAGGTTACATAAATTACTCCAGATAAAGTCCTGTATTAGGTGGAAATTAAACTGCAGCAACACAGACTAAGAAAATAGATTTCTGACAATTAAATTGCCAAGGCCAGGGGAATACTATATGTCTGCTACGTACAAAGCACTGAAACAGAGCTTATGTCACTTTGAATAATATCTGAAGTTTGAGAAAGACAAAAACACCTTAGCTATCAAATTTTGTAAATGACACAGAGAAATATTGCTCCATTCCAAGATTTGATCTCAATGTGAATAATTATAGAATTATAATTTGGGTTTATTTAAAAAGTTGCAGATATACTGTGCATGCTACCTTCAGAAGATATGAAGCAAGACCTGGTGTGCTGAATAGCTAATCATGAAAAATAACCTTCTAACCTACTTCTACTCTAACAGTCTTTTCAATATTAAGTCCACTTGCTGCTTTTCTTTCTAAGCTAGGTACAGAATTAAATTTCTTACAAAGTAAATTTCCCAGAATTTCAGACAACAATCAGGTGAATTGCTCCCATAAAAATTTAGTCTTGTTGCATTTTTATGGAAATCAAGCATTAAGGGATGGGGAAGGAAGGAGTGTATATGTGTGTGAGTACATATATATCAAGGTTTCTCAGCATGTTAGAGGATCCATAAATGCATAGCAGCGATTATGGAGCTATACCTTCATTTTTCTTTCTCAATGACTTATTAAAGCTAAACAATTATCTTCATTCTGTCCTCACTATATGTACTATCCAGGTAATTAGGGACAGGAAACATTTGTTGGGTCATCTACTCTATATCTCTCTGCCATAGGACATGATTTCTTTATTATGAGGGTGGTGGAACACTGGAACAGGTTGCCCAGGGAGGTGGCTGAGGCCCCTTCCATGGAGATACTCGAGGTGAGGCTCAACGAGGCCCTGGGCAACCTGGTCTAGTTGGGGGTGTCCCTGCTGATTGCAGGATGGTTGGACTAGATGACCTTTGGAAATCCCTTCTGGCCTGGTCCATTCTATGATTCGATGATTCTTTATAGTACATTTACTTGTTATAACAGGCTTAGGACTAGAGCTATTGCCTACTTGTAACTGTTTTTTGTCAGACAAGCAGAACTGAACATTGGAGGATACTCAGACTAACCAAAGTGCCATGAGCAAAGTTCATGAGCAGTGACAGACTACTCTGAGTATGTCACTGCCCCGACCTCAAGGTGATAACAAAGAAAACTCCCTACAGTCATCTCTTTCTCAGGAGACGATCTGGGATCCTCTTTAGAGTATGGTTTTAGAAATAACACTTCTAATAACAGATTTGAGATTCTACTCTGTGATTCAGGAGCCCAAATAATGCATTTTGTAGACTTGAGGTCTTGAACTTTCAAAGCCTTTTCTTTTTTAATCCAGCCATACCTTTGTCTTAGGATATTTTCTTCTGAAGCATCTAAGATGCCCTAAGATGCTTAGCAATACTAATAAATGGACATACATTGCGATTCATTGCGATGTATTTCTGATACATTTTACTTGTGCTGGTCTTGTTTCTTTCAAATTTAAATTGCAATAATTAAATACTGTTCTAGGAACAAAACATTTTTAAGGAGTGACTTTTACAATTAAATACTCTTGCTGTTATGCCTTTGGCTTATATTGCAATATCCCTCTCTTCTTTGAGGCAAATAACATGGAGGCATGGAGGAAGAAAAGTACAAACTCTTTCTCAGTAAAAGAATAATTCAAATCTTTCCTGCACTTACAGGAAAAAGTTGTTAGATTGGGAAGAATATTAAAATTTCTTGACAAACATAGAAAAATAACCACACATTTTATTCAAGTTCACCACATGAAAGTGTCTACTCGTTCTAGATGTTAGAATTTATTATTCTCCAACCTGAGCAGAAATCACAGTGTGACACCCATTACAGTCAATGGAGCTCCAGATCATATAGTCAGATCAACTCGAGAGAGGAATTTTGTTTGCTCTGAAGTGCCATCTACAAAAAGATTACATTTTCTATAGATGGGCATCTGGTGCTACTTGGACATCATAGCAGAAGCTGACTCATTAGAGCTGCCTTTTGAACTCTTGTAGATCCTCCGAGCTATCTGCCAGTCCTACAGACACCACAGGATGACTCTAGAGTCTCTGATGTCTTTGACTTAACCAAAAGAATCTAGTTCTTACTCCAGAGAACTAATAGAAGTGATTTCAAACAGAAACAAATATTTTGTAGAAAAATTATGAATGCTACAACTTTTGGAATTTATTTCTGGAAAATGGATGTCAAACTTTTTTGCACCTCTAAGCATTCCTTGTGTAATAAAATTACTCACAAAACTTCTTCCGCACTTTTATATCCAATTGTTATTTATTATACTGTTCAAAAATCCTCTCCAGTCAGTATTTTCCTATGAAATTCTCATTGGCTCTCAAATCTGCCAAATCTACAGTGTGATTATCAATGCTGTTTGATAATAACTGGTGTATATTCCAAAACAACTTTTTCCAAGAACCTTTGAACTTCTGTCCGTACCAGAAAAAATAAAATAAAATCACAAACCAACCAACCAGCCAACCAATCAACCAACCTATCTAACAAACAAACAAACTAACTCTTGGATTTTGAGAAAATTTCTAGTAAAGAAATGTCTAGATAACATGACAACAGTGAATGAAAGACAGGCTAAGGCTTGAATGTTAAAGTGTGTGACTTGCATTGAAAGCTGTATGGAGACAAAGATTTATGACAGATGGTAAGTTTTTAATTGCATCTTGTTCAGGAAACATAAACACTAAGCATCTGTGGTCAAGTTATATAATTGTCCAAACTAACACTGTCTGTTTTGGTTTTGAAAATATTCATTGCGTTACCATAATAGACTAATATAGAAACTCTGCTTCTTGACATTGAGTTTTATCTTTCTAACATGTACCTCACTTACATAGATTGTGGTTTAAGCCCAGCCAGCAATTAAGCACTACACAGCCACTTGATAACTTCACCCTCCAGCCCCAACTTGGTGGGATGAGGGCAAAAATCAGAAGGATAAAAGTGTGAAAATGCATGGATTGAAATAAATGTAGTTTAACAGATAGAGCAAAGCAAGCAAAGCAAAAAAAGGAATTAATTGACTACTTCCTGTTGGCAGGCAGCTGTTCAGCCATCTCCAAGGAAGCAGTGCTCCATCACATGTAACGGCTTCTTGGGAAGACAAAATGCCATCACTCCAAACGTACTCTTTTTCTTCTTCCTCCAGCTTTATATACTGAGCATAAAGCAGCACACATAAAAATCTTGTATTGTTTAAAAGAAAGTCATTCAATACTACGGAGTAGTATCCTCTGCAGTAAATTGGAAGTAAATCGGATTTAATTCGTACCTTTCTATTTGAAAGTCATCTCAAATACTTGATGGCAGGTCAGGAGTTATCATTTAAAATTTCCAAGGAACTGGAAAAAATGATTCATCTTCCTATAATAACTACACCTTCAATGTATCAGTTCTTGCAACAGACACAATTTCAATGTTGAGTTTACAACGAAGCTCAGTTTCAAGCAAATATGTAAAAATTGTTGTCCACACAGCATGATTTACATTGAGTCTACATACAATTTTATAAATTTGCTTGAAGTGTAAGACCCATTGGCTCATCTTCTAGAAATGTTCCTACTCCCTAATGAATAACGATGCTTTTTAAACTGGAATTTTAAGATGCAAAACCTTTTTATTAAGATATGAATCATTTCAGTGTTTTGTGGCTGCAGAAGCCAGGTTGCCTTGCAAGGTGGACGAGCCAGGCACCATGGGTTATCTCAGTCCTGGCTGTGCCCTCGCCAACAGGAGCCACGCCACAGATCCCCAGCAGATCTGTGGAGCTGAGGTGGTTAAGACAGGGTTTAGCAGTAAAGGAGAGAATGAGAGGAGGGAGTTGAGGGAGGAGAGGAAAGTAGAGAGAGGGGGAATAACAAACTGACCAGGGCAATTAGAAGTTTACCCATAAATTAAGACTACTGTCAAGCATTGGTTACTGTGAAGATGGCTCTAGTGGGATGAACAGGGTGGTGATTAAATGAACACCACCAACCCAAAGTATGTAAATGCATAAGATACTGACCCAGAATAAGGAAAAGGAAAAGGTTAAAAACAGATGCAAGTAGAAATTTGTCTGTTTTCATTAATAAAGTGCTAAAAACTGCATATTTCCCTGAAATGCAAGTGTGTATACGACATTAGAAGTAATATCCTCAAATATGAAGCTGTTCAAAATAAATCTTTCTTTTCTTCTGGGAAACTGTGTTTTGCTATCATTTCCTCTGGGAAATGATAGAGCAGAATTCAACCATCAGTTGGGACACATGGCTTTTATTTCACATTTGAATTGCAGAGACTATGCAAATGATCACTAATTGCTCTCTGGAGAATGGTGTGCCCCCTTTTTGATCTATGTATTTATCCTGTTCATTCTTCTGAGAGTAGAGAAACATTGGAAGAAATGCACAGCATGCAGTTTGAACAAAGGTTTTGAAAGAGAAGATGCTGAGGAATTTAAAGTGTGACACAAATTTAAAATTCTCAGGTTTTTATATACGACTTGAGGAAAGGTTATGTGATGTTTTTAACTACAAAATAATTGGTTTTATTTAAACTTTTTTTTTTATTTACATTGAAAAAATGTTTATAAACCATTATTTCTCAATTCATATGGTTGGTTGAATAAAAGATATGTATTCTGAATTTTAACTCTGTTACTTTTTCAGAAATAGATTACACTTCAATTGTTCTCCAAACCATTCCAAAGATTGAAAACCACAGGTGAGAAATAATAATTTACATAAAATGCTGTAAACGTTAGAACTCTATTTGGTAACCTCAGATTATAAAATAAGTTTTCTGTTTCACAGTGTCTCCCGAGTGTGGTTCAGACACTAAAACTACTGTTGTGAACCCTGGCTCACTCTAGGAAACAGTTGTGTAAGGAAACTTTAAATCTGTGAATCTACATAAAATTGCTATCTTTCCTTCTGTTTTTAAATGTAAAGATAAGACTATTGATATTCAGAGTGGTATTATCTATTCTTTCTATGTCTGGTTATTTTTAAAATACATCTATTGTGCAATACATCTTGTGTAATATTCTACTGTCTATTGTGTAGTCAGTCCTCCCGTGGTGATCTGTAAACCAATTGAAAAGATATTATCTTGCTGCTGTAGACACAAAGGTATCAACCAAATTAATGATTTATACTTTAACAGCTTTTCACCTTTATCTCAGATATTAAGAAATCCACTTAAAAAACAGTCAATCTCTAGGATGTATGCAGCCACACAGTTGCTACTGGAAATTAGTTATGAAAATATCATTACCCTAAAGGAAAATGACAAAGATCTAGCATGTGATAAAGTAATTAAATTAAGCCCCGCGGTTTCACTATCATATTAGAAATACATATATCTATAGTAAGAAATGCTCTGGGATTGAACAAGTCTAGAAATTAGAATAAAAATTATTCTGTCTTAAAGAACATAGGAAACATGCTAGTGTACAAGAAAATTTAACTTTGAAGCAGTATTAAACTTTTTAAGCTTTTAAATGTAATATTATCGATTAATGTCAATATAACATTGACATTAACTGATCCTTAACTGGTGTAAATTGGACTAATCTCATTAAAGAGAATGGAAATATACTAACTTACATGTGTCTAGAATCTTTCCCTAGGGCTTTTTTTTCTCTCTTACTCATTTACTCATGGAGCTCTAAATAACATTTTATTAATTATAGTAATGAATACATTTCACCAACAATTTCAGTAGTCTACAGCTTTGAAAGGTCATGCTTGAAACCTGCTCTGTGAATAGGCATAGACATAACTTCTGTCAGCATTTTCCCAATTGGGGCACTCCTTAGGAAATTTCAGGAAAAGAGACATTCTCAAGTTCTTTATCCTTCACGTGTTCTCACAAATGGGAGAAAAATGTCCATCAGGAATATATCTTACAAGTATATATTTCATGTGACAGTTTTCATTTTTACTGCGATGACTCAGTTGTGAAAGAAGGAAGTCGGGAAGGCAGAAAGGCAGGCAGAAGGAAGGCAGAGAGGAAAGAACGAAGGAATGCCTTGAATTTACAGAAAGTATTATTTGTTCTTATTAAGATGCCAACTTTCTTATTACAGGACGAACAAAGTTATCAAACTTTAAAAAGCATACTTCACTAGGAATGTTGCTAAAAAATAAATAAGAAATAAGATACAGGTACTAAATATTGATAATATAATTAAGAGGTCCAAACATTTTTCCAAAATGTAGAGCTAGACAAGCTAGACCAGGAATCAATTAATCAGTTTTGCCTAAGAGGGTGGAAATAAAAAAACCAACCAACCAACCAACCAACCAACCAAACAAACAAACAAACAAAAAAAAAGAGGGGTGGAAGTGTCCTTTAACAAATAAACAAACATACATTAAATGAGCTAGCAGTCTAAATGTCAGATAAATTTCAGCTCTGAGCTTCATCTGGTTATGAAACTGATAACTGAAAGAACCAGGAAGTTTTCAAAAAGGTATTTCACTGAAAATTGCAGTAGAAGATATATATATACATATACACATAGTATCCCTGACTCCTATTTTAATTTTCTTTTCAGAAAACTTTTAGACAAATCAGGAAATGCTATACTAAACTACACGAATTAAAGATCACAGTTGCTGTCCATGTAATTTACAAAATCCCATATATGAGTTATCTCCAACCTAAAATCAGCTATGGTGCAGATAAATTTAAAAGCAAATGGCTGGGGAGTTGTCTGCAGCCGATTCATGACAGGGACGAACTTTCTTTCTCATTCTTTCTAAAAAAAAAAATAAATGGATGATGTCCATTTCTAATCGTTATTTATAAAACTTATGAATATAGGAATGGTTTTAAACACATCTTATTAACTTGCTAAGCTAAAGGAAGAGTTACCCCCGTAAAACATTTCTATTGTCGATTTTAATCTCAGGAAAGATGATAATGTTCAGCATTTGTTTTTTAGGACAGATTTAGCCTCCCTCGGGGACGAAGTGAAGATGATAATTTATACTGTACAAGCTAGTAGCAGAAAATAACTGTATTTGCCAATATTATATGTTTAAATATGGCTGAAATATGCTAAAATTTCATGTGTTAATATGGGCTGAAATGTTCTGTTTGGGGCATTTGACAACAAAGTAGAATACAACATTTTATGGTGTATGTTTAAAAAGGTAGATTTTGATTATTTATAGTAGTTAGTTGCAAAACATTCTGATATGATAGGATAACAGAAAATGAAAACTACATACAGGGAGAAAAAACTTATGTTTTCATTGAAGGTAAAAAAAAAAAAGCCTGCCTGAGATATTAAGTATTGTAGTACTTGTCAATTTTGGCTCAATATAATTTTTGCAGTGGTCAGATGTCGATCATTGCTTTTAACATTAATAGTTAGCCATTTCTACATATTCAGTAATCTAATTTCCATTTGATCATCTCAGTTATATTGATATATATTCAAAACTTCTGATGGCTGTTAACATGGGAAACATTAATAGACAGAAAACCTACTCTCAGAATTATAAATTTATTGTCTGCTTGATTTCTAACAGCAGGAAATTACGAGTTTTCCTGAGACTTATGGAGATTTGTGAACATAAATAGCTTTTCCAGAAAGCACTTAAATATTAAGGTGGAGCTTAGTCCTAAACATTTCAAGAGTTCAACAAAATATTAATGAAGTATAAGCTATAACACGATAGTTGCATTTCATGATAAGTTAAAGATATGAATATTCCACTGAACAGTAAAATCATTATAGCAAAAGTTTCCTTCTGTCCAATATTTATGAAAAAAATGAGATAAAACTCCTGTTTTAATGTAGAGATTGATTTATTTTCCTCAGGTATTTCCCCTTCATTTAAAAAGATTATCTGTATTCCCAGATGCATGTTTCTTGGGTTTTTTTTTTATCTGTAGCATCATAGAAAAGTTAGTAGAATTAAAAAACTCAGAGCTGCACTATAAAAATTGTTGAGATTATTTTAATTAATTCATTCCTTATCATTTAAAAAGAGGATTTCCACTTTATAATACAGTATTTATATTTGTAAGCAAAGCATACATTTCAAAATATTCAATAAGTCTTGAAGGATATCCAGGGAACTCATTAAAAAGGCCATGACCTTGAGTAAGCTTTATTTAACGTAGAGGTTACTGAAATAGTATAGTGTTTTTCAGAGGTGATAGCATGACTGCAGAATATTAAGTACTTTTTGAAATAAATTCACCTGGTTTTACTTTGGATACTTTGAATTCTTTAGTGAAGAAGATACAATAAGACTATACAGAATATGAAGGATGCTGTTCATATTTGACTGAAACCCATAATTCTATGCATACAACACTCATGAAGTCAGCAACATATAAAAGAATGATATTAGGAAAAGGAAAGCTCTAAGAAGGCAATCAGATCTGAGGGAGCTTGAGAGATTGTTTCTTGGTGAATTGCCACTCTACAACTGAAGAACTAAGAAGGCAGATGTTGTCTGCTCCAAACAATTGATACAGCAAAGCCCACAAGGTAACAGTTCTATACAGTCACCACACAGAGCATTTTCTACAAACCTGTAGCAAGTAACCTGAATCTCTTCTATCTGGTATTTTCTATTTAAGCTATTTATAACATATAGCATTTAGTTAAAATTATGGATTTTCAAGCTAACAGTTTTCTCGTGGATTTTTCTATTATTATAAGAAATGTAGTCAGACATTGAGAAGAATTATTTCTATGCTAATAGTTAAGAACTAGTTAGTTTGCATAATCTGCTATTAAAATCTATGGGATTATGCTATGGCGCTGACTAAGGCACCATGTTTCTGGCTGTGAGAATAGGGTGAAATGTTTTTAAAGGAGAATAGCAAACAGCAGGCTGCAAATAATCCAGATCTGAATAATACAGAGACTTTTTGCTTTTCATTCTGACTTTGCTTGTTTGCCTTTCTTTCTGGTTGTTCATCCAACCTCTCCTACAATAAGCAGGGACATCTTCAACTACATCAGGTTGCTCAGATCCCCATTTAGTCTATTACTTTTGAATAGCCTGTAAATACCAACAGCTTCAATCCAGTAGTAGGATTCATGCCACCAAAGTTTCAGCAATGGCAACGAGGTCATAGCTTTCTAGCAGCATGGTGGCTTTCAGCTCCTCCTGTTTGTTACCCATGCTGTGTGCACTGGTGTAGGAGCATGTCAGCTGGGCTGTCAGCACTGTCAGCTTCTTAAAGGAACGCCCTTAATTCCTTTGAGGTATTTAACTGGTGTTTTCCTCTTGGCTCCTGTTACCACAGGAGCCCTTGCCTCATCTCTGTAAGACTTCAAATGTGCTGCAATGTAGCCAGCACATCTCAGAGCAAAAGCAGAGGACACTTGCCAGCATCCCATCTCTCTGGCCATAATGTGTCATCTGACAGTTTGCCATGGGCAAGCCTGAAATTATCTCCCTCCCCCTGCCCTTCAAGCTTAGTTCAAAACCCTGTCAATAAGCCCTGCTAGTGAAGACCCTCTTCCCCCTTTCAGAAAGTCACCTCTAAAAATAAAACAGAACAGAAGTAGCAAACTTATCTCACAACCATGTATTGAATACATTATGTTTG
>VZTM01010385.1:2015-16609 GCA_013400555.1 Jacana jacana | reverse complement strand
TGAATACATTATGTTTGGGCAATTCCTTTCCTCCTATATTGTCATGGTTTAGGCTGGGTTGGCCTATGACAGCAAAAGATGCTCTCCCTCCAGTTTCTCACTCCAGGAGAAAAAAGGGGACAACTAAAGCNTCTGAGAATGAACAGTCTTCTACAATATGCTGTTGGTTTCAGAGAGTTAGAAGAGGCCTAGCTAAGATGCAAACAGAAAGTTCGTTCTGTTTTACCTCAAACAGGGACATATGTAAAAACTTTTTCTATGTCATTAAAAATATTTTTCACTTTCCCAGGAATTTTCACACATTAATAATTTTTTTTTTTCATGTATGACCAATCTCAGGTCTTTTTCCCTGTTTTATGTATCTATTTTATACCTGTGTTATAGTTACTATTGTGGTTATTTAAATAATTTTCAATACAAAGTCCTCTGCTGCTTTTTATATCAGTCAAGAAAAGGTAGACCTTGGCAACAGCAGCTTCCTGTTATTAGATATTTAGTATAGTATTAGATAGTATTAGATAAATGCCACTACTCCACCAAAGAGGAGCCTTAAATGGTCTTGAAATCATCAGAGGTAGTTCTTGTAATTGATAATGTGTATTATGACTACAGGAAAAATGTAACAGAAATGTAACAGGAATGTAAGGAAGAAAGAGGTGCCCATCAATGTGGGTGACCTGGAGGTGGAGAAAGAATCAAGAAGTACTCCTTTTCTTAAACATGCAGATTTGAAATATTGTTAAAAACATCTTTGTCTGTTGCACAAACAATAACCTAGTGTAGTAGTGTGGAGGTATACTTCAGAG
Organism: Jacana jacana; assembly: GCA_013400555.1. Lineage (NCBI taxonomy): Eukaryota > Metazoa > Chordata > Aves > Charadriiformes > Jacanidae > Jacana > Jacana jacana. The sequence continues at coordinate 15,803 of VZTM01010385.1, read as the reverse complement.
TCTGATATACCTCACTGGTAATTGAATTCCATTTTTTAGTGTGAATCTCCAGAGGACTACCCCAAAACTTCAGTGAAACAAGAAAGATTCTCTTTTTCTGCCTATAACCAAAGGTATAAAACAACATTTTCAGCACAGATTTGTGTTGAGATGATTGTGAACAACAACATTCTAATCTCAGAAATCAGATCTGTCCATTAGAATATTTTGTAGCTTCATGGTCAGTCGTGCAAGTGCTCTCTCCACAGTAAATGCAGGCATACAAGGACAAACCATCAGAGCTAGTAGGATTTCTTGCAGCGATTGAAGGACAATGTCATGGTGAGATGTACAGAGAATCAGCATGATTCTTTTTTATCAGTGTTTTAAAATCTTTCAGATTTTACTCTTTAATACAGAATTCTCCACTTCTTACTTAAGAAATGTGTTGTTAGTTTTGTAGACTCTGGAAAGTTATTTAGGAAAAAACAGTCATTTGTTTTCTGTGTTTAAAATTCAAATTACTAACTTCAGCAACTGGTTATTTTACAGATTTAACAAATCAATATCACTGTTTGACATCCCTGATGAAAACCATTTCTTTTAAACTGCAGGAGCAATAACAGAAATGTTATACTAAAAAATCCTTGATGTCAAACATTTTTAAACTTCTGAGAAAATTTACATATTTATAGGCAGTTTCATATTTCATGCCTATATTTACTGACTCTACATTTATGGACAGTTATTAACTGGTACACTGCAAGGCTCTGAAACAGCTGATTGATAACACACATGAATGACTTTCTGATAGCAAGCACCATGCATTTTGTCTTGCATATTCTCAAGGATACTTGTGAGAGAAGATAAGGAATCTTAAAATTGTTTTTATGTCAAGAAGGGAGGGAGTGTAAGAAATCTTATTTCATAAGGCTGCAATATTATCCATGTAAAAAGTCTTGCAGAGGAGACTATATTTATGGTGTCCCCCATTTTTATTTCTTAATGTAACTTTGATAATTTCCATTTAGATACTCCTGATTAATATATCTGACAAAACCACTCCATACACTATCAGACATAGAATCATAGAATCATAGAATCATAGAATCATTTAGGTTGGAAGAGACCCCTGGGATCATCAAGTCCAACCATCAGCCCTACTCTACAAGTTCCCCCCTACACTAGATCTCTCAACACCACATCTAATCTGCTCTTAAACACAGTCAGGGAGGGTGACTCCACCACCTCCCTGGGCAGCTGATTCCACTGGCTGACCACTCTCTCCGTGAAAAATTTTTTCCTAANCCTCAAGCAGATCAACACTCCCACCCAACTTAGTGACATAACGCATAATTGTCTACACTAAGTTGACATGTTTAAGCTCCCTCATTTTTTTAATTTTTCAGAGGAATAAAGTAGTATGGACATTCATAATCTGTCCAAGAAGAGAGTGTGATGGACCACATATTGCTTTTTACTGCTGTGGTGATGACAGTTCTTCAAGGTAATGCTGTAAGCAGCTCCACTGTCACATCTCAAATAAGCAGTCTCTGGATGTTGTTAGCAATAGTGAATATATTCAGAGTTTATGGTAATGGAATAAAAAAATTGAAATTTAACTAATATTAACACTGTTTGTTTTTGCTTCCTCAAGTCAAGTTGCTCCTGGCTTACCTGAGCTTTATAAAAAGCCTCTGTGGTCCACACATAAATGGCTGCTGATGAAGCCAACACCTTGTGCTCTTGGCAATTCAGAGTCTCAGTGCAAGCTTAACATTCATTTTAATTAAAAGTCTTCAGAAATGTAATTTATAGCTGTAAAAACATATTACTGAATTAATAATACAATTACTTTTTCTTCTTTTATGAATTTCTGATAATAAAGGTCTCATAGGCAACTATTGTTGTTAATCATCACTTTTTCAGACCAATTTAAGATAAACCCTTTGTTCTTTATGCGACTTGCACAGACTTATGGCTCCCATTTTATTCCAGAAGATTTTAACAGGCTGGGAGGATTTGGCAATTTTCTACTGCAACTTTTATTACCAGAATTTGCATATCCTTTTCACTAAACTGTGAAATCAGCATTACAATTTCAAACAAGCTAACAGTTTCCAGACATGAAAAATAATTATGAGGCCTAGATAAGATCACACATCAGATCACCTCTCTTGGATCTCCCTATATTGCTTTGAACATCGTCCTATCCCGAAACTGGGCTCTTGGAGACCGATGCTCTTTTACCTAAAATTATTCTAAAAATACAGCCTCAGGCATCAGAGGACTATAGGAACACTGATATGATATGAGATGAAGCAGTACTGAATGCACTGCACAGCTGGTGGCAGAAAGGCTTGAAAACGTGATATAGCAGAGCTTTTACAAAGCTCTCGGGAAGGGACACTGAAGACAATTTTGTGTATTACTGTTTAAAAATTATTTCAAACTATGCATTGTGTATAGGATTAACTCTTTAAATTCTTCCTAGATCCTCAGATCTAGGATCAAGAAGCATTTTCCTCACACATTAGATTAGCAAATGTCTGTGGGTTGTTGTGATATGTTCAGTTGGTTTCCTTATTTAGGACAACTACCTCTGACAAAAAAACTTTGGAAATCCATGGTCATTCTCTGCAAACATCCAGACAGACTTCCACTGACACTAAAGATCTTTTGTTAGAGGGTGTGCAGATTTTCTGTGGGTTGTGTTATGTTTGGTTTTGTAATTGTCTTTGTGTTCTTGCTTCTATGTAGTATCTATGCAAGTTACAAAACTGTCAGGCTGACATGATGAGTCACTCCAGTCACATTTTCCTACTTTAAATGTATTGTTTTACATGTTTTTTAGAATATTAGGTAGACCAACTGTCTTTTCCAAACACATTTTCTGAGAGGACCCTCCATCTTGGCTCTGGGCCTCATCTGTGCCCTGGGGTGGGTCAGTTGGAGCTGGATGGAACTGGTTGGAACCCTCTGGAACCAGCTGTGTCTGGCACGGGGCAGGTCCAGCCTTTCCTCACAGAGGCCGCCCTGCAGCCCCAACGCTACTAAAACCTGGAAATATAATTTCTGTATAATGTCAAGGATGATGAGCTCATAGGATTCAGAAAGGAATAGGTCAAGTGACCAGTGAAGCTAATGAGAGTCTTTAGCTTCCAGCCATGGAGCTGACAGCATACAAGTTCCAAAAATCAGCCACAGGAGAGATTGGCTTGATCAAGGTGAATGAGGGGCTTAGCATTGGCAGCTGAAGCAGGACCACGGGACACAGCTCAGGTGCCAAGTGCTGTATTTTCCCCAGACCAGGTGCAGATATGTAGTCACGCACAAAGCTTTAGCTGGGCAGGTGGAGAGTAAGGGGGTCTTGGGTCCAAGCCAGAGTATCAGGCAGATATGGGGTTTCTGCTGGTATCTGGGGGACACACAAGCACTGGCTGTATGTGGGATGATTGAACTGTGTGAGTAGCAAACACCGCGCTGGAGCAGGCCACAAGTAGGGGACCCATGGGATGGGTGAGGGGGCTGGGATGTGGGCAGGGGTGCCGGGCAGATAGAGGTGTCACGCTGTTACTCAGGGAATTCACACACGTGCAACTGCTTGTGAACCTGCAGAGTGTTGTGTGTGCATGTGCACTAGTGACCTGCTGTCCAAGGGTGGGGGAAGCAGGACTTGGCTGCCTGTGCTTGTGTTCATGTGAGTCTTCTATACAAGGGCTGTTGAAGGCAAAACCTTGTCTGCAGCAGTCTCTGTGACTGGCTGTGGCGGTGTCCTGCATGTGTTTGTCTGTGTGTCTCCCTGCAGTATGTGCTGAGCTTCTCTGTGAGTTGTACCTGTAAACAGGAAAGCGAAAGCAGAGGCTGTGTCCGTCAGCCTGAGTAGGGACCTGGAGTCCCCAGTCTGAGCACCAGCAGCTGAACAGGAGGAAAGACCAGAACTGCTGGAGAAAGCAGTGGATGCTTTTAACCTCCCTGTTTCAAATCACTAGCTAAAGCATGGCTGTATCTGAGTCTATAAGGAAACCCTATGGTTTTTTTATTATTTTTTTTTCTTGAGGAAATAGCATATTTTTAACAGTACAGTGAGGAGAAAGAATGTAGCAATACATAACAAACATAGGACAACACCAACATAGCTTTAAAATACCTTCTTATGTTTTCAGCTCAATACACTTGTGTGTCCTTAACAGCAAAAGCTTCCTCTCTTATTAAGGGGTTTTGAATAATTAGGTTCAGCTGAATGTAATTAGCTTCCAGCTGGCAGTGCTTATCTAAGTTGCACTGAATAATGATTAATTCTGTAGAAAAGAAAAAACAAAACCACCTTCTTTTCAAGTTGTTTATTTTTAGTGTTTTCTGCTCATTTCCTCTTGACATGCCCACTTTGTAAAGGACCAGTTAAAAATGTTGAGTTTTAATAGTAGTGTGCTGCTTGGTTTTGCACACTTAGTAAGTGTTTGCAAGTTCACTAGTTTAGGTTTCTTTTGCACTTTTTTTTTTTCCCACCACTTCTCTTGATGTAAAACTCAGTAACACACCTGAGATTTCTTATTATTGGTTGGTACCTCAAAGATTGCCTCACCGTTTCTATTGGATAAGAGTATCAGTAGGCAGCAGTGTGTCAGTTCTGGAATTAAATAAACTGCTCATTATAGAAGTGCTGTCTGTGGAATCCTACTGGACCTTTTGTGAAGTTTTTGCAAGCATGATTCAATTTCACTTTCTTCAATAATTTTAATGTAATGGTAACTAATTTGTTCACTGAAGGAACACTGTATTAATTCTTGAAATACTTGCAGGTACACTTTTGCATATTTTTTTTCTCTATTTTTTTTCCTCAGTCATGTTTATCTCTTGATTTATTCACCAAATTATTAGTGCACCTGTTCTGATATTGACTTTCAGGAGCTCTGCTTTCTTTTAGATATTCTTCTTTCTGTGTCTAATCCTACCTTTCAGGTTTAATACTTTTTTGTGCAGGGGAAATTCTCAAGTGTTAAATAATTTTAATTTTGTAAGTGTCCCTCCACAAAATCCTTCTTTTCTCTCCCATTTTGAATTACTTGAGTGTACTATTAGAACAATAATGCAAATAAAATAAATTCTACCTATGGAATTTAATTCTGTCTGGACTTTCCTCTTCCTCATTGTAGTCCAAGTTTTTAGTATTTGAACTCTCCTTGCCGTTCTGTTCTGGTTGTTTTCCCTCACATCTGAGTTGCTGTTTGGAAATGGTTGTGGTACAGATTAGGAGTATATTTGCTAGATTAGCTTCAAAGCTTGTATAAAAGAAATGCCACATTTTCAACAATCATTGAATTTTCTCTCCAATGTGAAGTGTAGAGAGCTAGTTTTAATGACAGTAATTTTGAATAGAGTAGATGTCTTCCTGAATAATCATAGCTACTGTTTTGGCATGTAACCTTGCACAGAAAAACATCCAGGTGACTCTCAAGCAGTTTATATTTGGAATTAAACATTGTTTTCCCTAACTCTGGAAAAAGTATTGTGTCTTTACTGCAGCTATCCAGAATACTGTATCAAATATCACTCTCCTAATGTATCAATTAAATATTCTCTTAAGCATCCCTATGGTAATTTTCTGTATTACTGACCAGCACTGCCAATGTCTGGTATTCTCCTGACTTGACACATCCATCCCTTGACTTGTTTTGTGAATTCTCTTGGGAAGGGATCATTTTATTTTCTTTAAATAGTATTTATTCAACAGATCCCAAATCCACACTTACAACTGTTCAGTGTTACAGCAAGAAAAAAGAGCTAAAAGTATTCCTTAAGAGCCTCAGCATACTTACTTGGCTATAAACCAAGCTTGGACTACACAGATTATGAAGCTAAAGCAAATAAGGAAGTTCTTAACTACCAGAGACTCTTAAAAATCAAAGCAACTGATGTCTCCAGCTGGCACATATTTTAAATTATATATCAGCAATATCCAATTGCAAATGAACTCGTTTATTTCTTACAGTCAAAATCTTTTTTATTAGCAAAAAGAAAGCACACCATATGGATAGATAGAAATATATATATCTGTAAAGCAAAAATACATATAAATAACTGTATAGATACATAAATTTGGAAAACAAAGAAATTAATGAGAGAATAATTGAAATCTTAACAATATAATTACTATTAGTCCAGATCTAAATGTTTCAGAGAAAAGAAGAATGCACATTAAGTTGTTGCATGCACACATCTTTACTTCTACTCCTCCTTTGTGAAAGAGTTTTTTGCATTGTTAGTTCATAAATGACATATAAACAATTTGTGTGTTGTCAAATGTAATTTTTTTAACAGATTTTTATTTTGTTGAAATTAGTAATTCTCTCCTTGTAGCGTTAACAGGAAATTTAATTGTCTGCTCCTTTTTAAGGTTTTACTACAGTACTCAGCCTATTTTTGCTTTCTCCACAATGTTCTATTGTGTGCAGTTTAAATACATTTTTTTTTTACAGCAAAGGGACATTGCAAAAACTGTTCCTAACTTTAAGGAGATTTTTAAAGATTAAACCTCAGAGCCCCAGTCCATCTCTGAAATGTCTAACATATGAGTAATGTGGGGGCTATATTATTTTGTAGGAGCTTGTGCTTGTCAGATTCTGCCAACTGATATAAAAATGGATTGTTGCTAATTTCCTGCATTATATGCTGCTGTCAACTATTTATGGGCCAGCATAGTAACAGACTACTTTCAGCAATCACAGCTGAGTACAGGGTTTCTAGTTGAAGGAAATTTCTGAGACATGGAATTAAGGTAAAGAGATTTTTCTGACCATTTCTCACTTTTCTAAGGATACATCCCAAAATATTCTCTTCATGGGAAAAAAAAAAACAAAAAAAAAAAACCACCAAACAAACAGAAGAAAATGTAAACCCCAGAAATTTGGAATTATTATTTTTACTGTATGAAAATGTCTTTTAAGCCTAGTGCCATTTAAAGGAAGGGATTGGAAGTGCCTTTATTTTCCAGGAAGTGCGCACAGTCACAAACCTACATAAAATAGGCTTATGTTGCACTCTTATTTCTACAAAGTAAGATATTTCCTCCTGAAACAATCAATTTAATTGTCAGCCAAACAGAGAAACTTTTTTTTACTTCAAAGGCAGTTGAGCATAAACCACTGATCTATTACAAACTTAAAAAGTTTGCAAAACTTAAATGCTCTTTCATTTAGTGGTGTTTATTTGTTAGCCAGCCCAAATCAAAACATGTTTAAAATGGGATTATGCAAGCTTATCTTTTTCCTCTTTATCTTAAACAATTTATACTGGATTTTTTTTATTGTATATCTTTAAAGAGTGCATTCTTATTTACTTTGGCAGCAATAAGGATGATGATAAATTTTTGTTTGCACTTGCTTTAATTGTTTTTCAGCTTATACTAGCATTGATAGTATGGGCTTTGCTAAAATTCTCTACTTTGGCTGTGCTTTCTGATGCTAGTCTGTATAATAAATTCTAGGCAGTCTTTTAGACAAAGGAAATCATACTGAGTAAATAGAATGCATAATTGTGCTCAGTGGATAAGAATTCAAGTGTATTCTTTTCTTTCTTTTTAAATTACTAATATTCCCTAGGAACCATCTTCTTGTGAATGAGATCCTGTTTCTCTTTTTCTTATCATTTGCCTTCATTCATTACAGCTGTTGTAATTACACGGCAAAATGGTTTTGAGTTTGCATTTTTAAAATATTTTATCTATTGTGCAGAAAACATCAGGGGTTATAATAACCCAAAGCTGATTAGACTTTAAGGTGTGAAGATGTCAAATGGCTATTGTCTACAGTACATGTACAGAGACAGTTAATCATCTCTCTAGGAAGAAAAAAAAAAAAAAAGATAATTGTTGGAGGCGGGAGAAAGGAAGTAATTTTGGAGAGATATTTGCTTATTGTTTTTGTCTTGCTTATCTGAGTGTTCTGATTGCCAGATGGATTCATAAACAGACTGAGGTTTTCATGGCACTTGCTGCATGTAATAATCAGCAAGCCTAAGCAGTTTACAGTAGTATAAAGTTAAGTGGATTTATAACACTGAACAGTCATTTAAAGAATTAGTGTGGTTTTAGTTATTTTTTTATGTTTTAGGTTTATAGAAAATTAGAAAGACAGTTATTATTGAAATAGAAAAATACAACCAATTAGAAAAAAAGATAGAAAAGCAATCATGGGGGAAATTAAGAACAGCAAACAATAAGAACCATGTTTTGATTAAAAAAGGCAAAATGATTGTAATTATCCTGGGGACAAATAGCTTTGGATAATAATCTTCTTGTTATGTATGTTGAAAACATATTCCTGTCAAAATATGATTGAATTAAACTACTGGTTAATAGTATTAAGTAAAATCAGCTGATATCTAGAAATAAGTTTCTGGGTATTGTCAAAACAAGGAAAATGATCACAGATATATTTTATAGGAAGGATTAGAATTATTGTTGTGGAATGACAGATTTCCAGCTGTGGTATTCTGAAACAAATGCAGGCAATAGTTACCTTTTGTGGACAACAGTTTTTTCAGTAAGACAAGGAAGATTATTTTTTGACAAAGATTTATAGGCCACTCTCTACTTTTTAATAGCAAATTCCCTTCAGCAAAAAAAAAGGTTATTTAAGTTTTTTGGTTAGCTTGACATATTTAATCTTTAGTCTTACATTTTTTTCCATAGGTAATCTCTTCTGATCACTACTTGAAAAAAGGAATACTGCAATACTTCTGGTGAGTACCCATTTGTTGGACTGTAGTACAACTTTATATCTGAGCAATCTGAATGTCCTATATCATAAGATAATTCATTACCTTTTTCTCATTTGTAATTCATATACAAGGTCTGAAATGAAGATAAGTTATGCATTTTACTGTATAACCATGCACGAATTTCTGAGGTTATAGTTAACATAAATGCTTGTTCATCACTTTTTTTTTTTTCTTTCAGTCTTTCAACATCACCAAAATTAATTTTTGTATCCAATCTTTGTTCCCTAAATGAAGCAATTAGCCCTTCGGTCATAGCTAGAAGAATCACAGAATATCAGGGATTGGAAGGGACCTTGAAAGATCATCTAGTCCAATCCCCAAATGTTTGCATCTCTTCCACTTCCCTTTTCTCATGAAAATAGAGGGGGAAAAAATGAAAAAAAAAAAAAAAATGGACTCTGCAACAACATATGCTTACTTACTATGAGAGGATCTGAAATTATGATCAAAATTATGATTTATATGTTCTGACCACTTTTGTATTAGTGTTAACTTTTGTGAAAGTTTTATGGCTCTTCTAGAAGCCTGTTGTTACGTTTCTTCATATATAGAATTCCACTTTAAAAGTCTGCAGCCATGGCAAGGATAGCAAGTTATGTATACCCGTCCAGCTGAAGGATAGACAGGATGCAGCAGCAGTATTTGTCTAAGTCTTACAACAATGCAGTGTATAGTTAGCGTGACTGCTATACTGGACATGAAGTTTGGTTGCAAACCTGTATATCTCTTTATTTATGGCAGGTTTTAATAGAAGATCCTGCCTATGTGTAAAGAGATATCTCACTGTTACTGCTCTCTGAACATTTAGTCTGTAGGCAGCAGAGCCTCAGTTCAGGAAAAAAATACTCAGTAGCTTGTAGTGACAGGGGAGAAAAATTACTTTGATTTAAAAAAAAAAAGCAAATACTTTATACATTTCTTTTGAGACTTATGCTGAAATCAAAGTCACTGGGTGCACTGAGGAAAGAAAAAGATTTCTCTTGACCAATACTAGCTATTTGTGTCTAAGACTGTCATACTAATCTTCATGTAGTCAAGAAAAAGAAGTGAGCACATCCCCACAGGCAATTAATCTTGTACTAATAGGATGGCTGAGTACTCTACGTGCAAAGTTAAATCTGGATTCCCAAATACCATACCTTTCATATATGTTTGTAAGCTTGTTGTTAGATCCATTAGGCATTATTAGCATGTAAATAAAAAAAAGTAAGAAAGGGAGGAATATCACTACAGGATTAGTGCAGTTGGATTTAGTAGCCATAGGTCTCAATGGAAGGTTTGTTTTTTTTTCCTTGATTGTGGAGGTGGGGGAGGGGTAAAGGTGCCACAGAAGAGAGAATTCAGAAGCAGTTTGAGAATAATTAAGGCTAAAGAATTAAGTAGATTTCACTAAAGTGACTGAGGTATCAGAGATTGGTGACCTCACCAGCTAGACCCCATCCAACAGCCCCCTGGAGAGGAAAGAGGAAAGGCCTGGGGACAGCCACCAGGGCTAGTTGAGAGCTGACATCATTGGTCAGTACATGGTGATGAGGCAGATCTGAGACCTCTCAGGGGATGAGCCAAGACCAGGTTGGGATGTTTGCCTGCATCTCTGCCTGGCTTAACAGCACCCATTGCCAGGCACTCAGCTGTAGCTCAGGTCGGGCCAAGGCAGGAAAAACCTCTGCTGAAAGTGGTTCCCCTGTGCCAGGCATCAGACCTGACGATGGCTATGCGGTGGCATGTGGGAGCCTCTCCCCCACATTACCAGATGTTCTCACGTTCTGCCTGGGTCCCAGCAGAAAAACTCCCAAGAGTGGGGAGGTTGTATGCAGGATCCTGCCTCTGGACATGAAATGCTGAATGGAAGAGAAATGCTGAAATGCCATATGAGTTGTACAGAATAAAGAGGGAGTAAGCTTAGTGCTGAATTATTGAAGGAAGTACCCTGAGGTCAGTTATTTCCAGTAGGTGTTTTATATTATTGCAAGACAATAATAAAAAATCTCAGAAAGAATCAGAGAAAATCTGAATTTCAACTGAAGATACAGTTGTGAATCATGGTTTTATTCAGGTCTCTTTTGGTCTATTTTCAGGACACAGCTAACCAATACTGATATTTTAATAGGAGTTACTCTAGTGCGGTGACAGAAAAATTGAAAAATTTTGTCTATGGATTGAGTAAAAGTGTTTAGAGGATTGTTTGATTTTGATTTTATTCTTTTTAAACACACAACAGGTCTTCTGTGAAAATGCAGCTTTAATCAGAGCAAAGCTGCGGATCATGTAGACTCCAGATTATAGCGTCTACTATGCTGATCTTTGGATCATTTAATTTTAGCTTTGTGTATTGCTACTGTCTGTAATGATAGATCTTTTATAACTTCACACATATACAGTCCAAAAGTTATGTTTCCTTACTATTACCTGCCTTTAAGCTGGAAGGGCCAAAATATTTTAATATTTTTATTTTGTAACTTCTCTTGCAAATACTTTGTAACTTTTCCCGTACCTTGGGCTTTAAATTCTTCTTCGACTTTGTTTAGTGGAAATACTTGAAGCTTCAGACAATGGAAATCTCATTTCTATTGCTTATGTTACTTCTTTTTGCTGTACCTGGATATTTAAATGCTTCCTTTTTCTACAGGGCACAGCACTTTGGAGGCGAAGTTTCTGAACGGTTAGGAAATGAAGTCCTTGCTACAGCAGCACTGTGTGCACTCTCAGTTCTCTTCTGTCTCCTTGGAGTTTCATATAGTATTCATATTAACTGTTTTCTGTGATGGCCCTCTTTAATTCCAGCTTTGGTATTTTATCACAGCAGCCTCTCTTCAGCTTGCTACACCAAAGCTATTCCTGCAGTGATCTTTACCAGAGTCATGAAAGCATTATAATCTCTACTGACACACTGATTTTTGAGAATATTCTTGCTGCTGAGTGTGTGAACAGGCAGACGTAGGCCAGTACATGTCAAGATTTCTTCCACTAATGTTGCATTCCCATTTCATGATGATGTAAAAATTTGTAATGTCTTAATATACAAATACATCATGGCTACAATTTTGCAATATTTCTTTCTTAAGTAAGAACTAATGTTAGCTGTTTAATCTGAGCTAATTGTGCTCAGCACAGAAGAAAACTTAAAAAAAAATAAAGCTTTTTGAGTAATACCATATTAAACTGAGAGATGCAGCGTATACATGAGCAAATATAAGGCAGTGACAGTAAAATGTTACTATTTCTTGACTGAGTTTGAGGCACTTACAGGCAATAAATCATAAATTGAACTGGTGTAAATTTTTATAGTCCTATCAACTGCATTAGAAATGGACAGACTACCACTTGCAAAAGATCTACTGTATTAGATGAGCTCTTGCTGGATGTATTGCAGGAGCTCCCTGTTTGTAAGTCTCTCCCCAGGCAGAAGGCTCATCCCTTTTTCCTCTCACAGACTTCTATGCTGAGGGGAATTCGGTCTAGTTGGACAGGATTATCTGATAAAAAAGCAGTCTTTTCCTGCACTGGCTCCAGGAAACTGAACTCTCATGCTGTTTTCCAGGAGCCAAGTTGCAGATCTAGATTTAATGGGTAACTGTTACCTACCTGTCTATATGCAACAAAGTGCCCTGTCTATGTAACATAGACTGCCTAAATGTACTACACATCATGCTGGTCATTGGTAATTGAGATACACGATTCCTTCAGTCAGACACTGGAATTAAAATTGATAATTTTCCGATTCTCAAGCCAGTGTCTGATTTACATGAACACTACACATGTCTATGTCTGCTGTTCTAGTTTATATTTAGAATTGGACTTTGTTTCGAATAGTGCTTATACACTGTGATTGCACAACGCGGCTGAACACTGTCATTCAATATTAGTAGCACTGCGCACAGTCAGAAGGATGAAATAACACACAGAGGCCAAAGTCAGGAAATTCAAACTTCTTGCCATTCAGATAATTATGCCACTATTTGACATCAAGCTGCTGCAGATGCTCTCTATCTGTTACCACCTTCTCCTTTCATATTTTGTAAAAGGCAAAGGCTCAAGTTTCTTACACTTCTACCTCAGAAATGGTGAAAAATGTTTTATTGACTTTTCTGGCCTTTCTGTAGGTAAGTGTTTAATATTGGCCAACTTCTTTGATTTCTAAGGTAAGATTCCTAAGGAAATAGTTACATAGCTGTGGACCAAATATTCATGGTGTCAAACTTTTGCAGTTATGAGCTAAAAAGAAGTTGAAACTATCTGGCACCTATAAAGACGTCCTGTTTTATTTGTTTGAGTATTTGATATAGGCCAACAAAACTTGGCCACAATGGAAATTACATGCATTATTTTTGCTGTTCTTCTTAAACTGTAATGTTTTAGTTATAAGTGGGCAAGCATATTTGTAACATTTTGTGGCCTCTTTCATTTTAACCTATATATTATTTATTGTATTTGTATAATTTGATGGTAATATATTATTCACTTTTTGTTTGAGATTTGGTGGCGGGCTGAGAAGTAAATTCCTTTAAGTAGCAATCAAGCAATAGGTAAATAAATTTAGAAAATTACAAATAACATCGTTTAGTGATAAATACTGAAAAGGTAAACAAATGTAATATAGCATACTCATGTAATGAGTTCTGTGAAAAAAAAAAATCAGTATATATTAAATCTCTTCAAATCCTGGTATTTTAAAAAAATATATTGCATGTTTTCCATTGTTAATCATATGCTGGTATCTGTCATATTCTTTTCTGGTATATACTGATTTACCTCTACCTATCACAACTGTTGTGGGCAGGGTTGGTTGACCAGAAGACTGTGATTAGAAACGGGTCCTGACGTGTGCTGACTTGGCAACCGTTTTTGGCAACTGGACCATCTTTGGGGTGTTTTTGCTTAACTGATTCCTCATGAGGATATAAAATTGTACTGCATTGACCTGTTGTTTGCCTCATACAGTGACAAAGATAAAATATTCAGGAAAGACAAAGAAGGCCGTCACTTTCTGCAGTCCGTTCCTCCAGGACTTTTCTCACATCCTCAACA
>VZTM01010384.1:5769-73420 GCA_013400555.1 Jacana jacana | reverse complement strand
GTGGAGGGGAGGGGGGGGGGCGAAATCCAAACCCTAAAGTTTTTCCTCGGCTTAGATTCCTGACTTCTTTATTTTATTTCCCTCTCTGTCTTTCTGATCTTGATTGCACTTTGGTTCTCAGGAGAGAGGACTCCCCAGTTTCCCAGCCTTTTCACCGAGAGCTGCAGTGCATGACAGTTTACAGCCAAAAAACTTCCTCCAGCCGAGCAGCTATAAAGATTCCCGATTTATAGCAATACTTTCCTTCTCGCATGGGGCGAGTAGTAGCCTCCAGCTGTCACCTCGGCTTCATAAGACCTGTCTGTCGTCCCCTACCTTATTCCCCTGCGACAGCTCAAATCCCCCGCTTCCCAATGGGAACTAGCCCCTGTCCCCTCCCGCAACTCTCGGGCAACCCACTGACCCCTGTGCAGCTTTAGTCGCCCGGGGATGCCGTGCGAAAATGAGAGCATGGTAAGTATTGGAGGTATTTGTTTAATTATCTTTCAACTTGCAGTTCGGACACACACACACACGCAATTAACACCGCCCTTGGTGCTGGCGCAGCGTCCCCGCAGCCCCTCCTCCCGCCGCCGCCCCGGGGAGCAGCGCCGAGCCGCCCCGCCACCCTCGGTACCCGGGGATGAAACCCACCTCTCAAAGGTCAAAACGTCCCACCCCTGACTGAAGAATAAACACGTACTTTCCCGTGACCCACTTGGGTTTTTTTTGTTTGTTTGTTTGTTTGTTTTATGTCGAGAGAAAGGACTACATTTAATAGGTTATCTATGTAACAGAGACCTATATCTCTATTTGGCAGCTGTGATTTTCCTGGACACTGGCGAGGAACTTTCTGCTGACACTAGCATTGAGGCATTGACTGAGAAAGTAAATACCATTCTTACAAGAAGCTTCTGGATGTCGTTTTAATCTGGCATATCGTTTTCCTCATATACAAGGTTTAAACAAGAAAAAGCCTAAAGATTGTTCTGGGACAACTCATAAAGAGTTCACCATTTTGTAACCCTACCGTACTACAGCCTATACTACAGCAGACATGAAAATGTGTGAAAACATGCAGTGGTTTTAGCCATTTTAAGATTCTATATTGTGAGAGCTAAACATTTGGAATAACCATGTTTCAGGTTCTCTACTTTTAGCATTTAAGAAGCAGGACTGGTATTCTCCAAAGGTTTTAATGCATACACATTTTGAAAAACATTTGCTTTTCAAGTAGTCTGAAGGGAGCACAACATGTTGATTTTGGTTTGTTTTGCTTTAGCCCTTTTGCATTTGGGAGGGCAAGGCAAAGGCAGAGTGCCATCCTGCATTTTCCAAAGGTGGCAAAACTCCCGTTGACTTAGTCAGATCTTGGCTTGAGTACTGCTAAGTACCCTCTCCATCTCAAATGCTCAGATCCTGAGGTTTCCCTCATGAAAGTCAATGATCAAACTTCCAATGGCTTCAGTCCCTGCTGCACTAGACAGCACCAACTGGAGAAAAACAACAACATCAACTGAAGCTCTCAAGAAAGCCCTTAAGGAAGAGTCTGGATCAAAGATGGATGAAATCAGCAAACTTCAGAACAAAGTACTTTTGATTCAAACTCAAAAATTTTGAGCTCGAATACCCTTTTTCAGTATCTTAATGATATTGCTCCAAGGACTAGAGCTATTTTAATCAAGTTACCCTGAGCAAGCTAGTGGGAAAAAGTAGATGGCACAAATAGGAACCATTCACTACTCTTAACAAGCCATTTCCTTAAAAACTGTAGAGAGGGACAGGCACAATGAACCACTGGGCTACAACGACAAATACTAGGATAATTCATACTAGGATAATTCATATTGTTTACTGCTTTACCCTGGCCCAAGGATAATCTTAAAAAAACAACCAAACAAAAACCAAAACACCACCAAAACACCCTCCCACCTACCCCACCCCCTGCTCCCCAGAGACCTAATTCTGCTTCAAACAGGGACCATAGGAGTCTGATGCCAGAAAGTACTTGCCTCATCATAAACATCCTAGCAGGAGTCCTGTTGAGAGACCCTACCATAAACAACACCTTTTCTTATACATCAACCCACCCAGTTCCCAAAGGGCACTAACCTAAATTGACTTTTCTTACTGAGATACATCAGGGTAAGTTAAAAAGTTCAAGTCTCAAATAGAGAAGTCCTCAGATTTTCTGACATTGTAACAAAGCCAACATACTTTAACTGGGAATAATAATCTTTTCCCTGAGCATATCTCTCTTTATTAAAGTTTGCAGCGCTAAGAATCAAGCAGGCAACATTCCTTTTGGGGTTCTTTTAATATAAATAAAAGATTTAAGGCAGTTGGGAATCCATAGTTTCCCTCTCCTTTGAACATTTCATGGAGATTACTGTAAGGCTTAAGGCAAATTGGGTGCTTCACAGGTACATAGTATTAACACCTCTAAAAAAAAAAAAACCAACCCAAAACCAAGCAACCTAAACAACCTACAAGTCCTAATTTGTAATTGAAGAATTTTTAAAAACAAAACCAATGTATTTTCCACTGTTCCCTCTCCCCCTCTTACCGCTTCCCACTTTGCTTCTTCCTCCTCACTGATCCATAGGAAAAGTTAAATATATTGTGTTAGTGAGTACTATTTTATGTTTTATAAAGAAGGGTAGCATTTTAGTATTCACTGGGAAAAATGTGCCTAAATCTAGATTATCTTATATTTTGGAATTTAATTGTCTGGAATGTGACCTCAAAGTTTACATCCTCTTTTGAGCCATTTATTTCCTGATTTCTTGCCCTCATCCATATGAAATAAAAACACTTGGACAGTTTCAGCAATGAGGAGGTACTGAAAGCAAATTCTCTGCCTCTCATCAGCAACAATCTGATAGAGAACTGTTTTCTTCTTTACCTCATTTGAAGTAAAGACTGATTGACATCAACAGTTTTGCATAACTGATGGTGTCATCATCAATTTGATGCTGCTGGCTCTGAGAAAAGGACTGGAACTTCACTCAATCTACATATTATCTGACCTCACAGGCAGCACACTTTTACATCGACTGAGCCCCTCCACTGCTCTCAACCCCATCAACTTCCTTCTTCCAAGCTGTATGTGTCCTAACTATCGTCTATATCCTTCATCTTACTCACACTTGCTTCACCGATGAGGACTTCACATCTGATATAAAAATATTTGTATCACTACTCTTAAGAAAGTTAAAAACTTCCAAACTGTTCAAGTCACCACCATATTTCCCTGTAAATTCTTTTTCCATTATGTACAGAGCAGTTATCTTGTGTGCAATCCTGGACAGGTCTGCTCAGAGGAAAATAGGTGGTAGAAGGACCATACAGAGCAGAACCGGACTGTGATGTGCACAACTTTGAATCTGGACAAGGAATAAATAAATAAGGCAACATTCACTGGAAGTAGCAATTGCAGAGAGAAGAGAAGCTACTGACACAACAGCTCCTTAAAAAAGCTCCTGTTGATCTTCTCAGGGAGACAATGGCTGAATTAATGCCAGCTTCTTCCGGCCATACAGGGCTCAAACCTGGAGAGCAGCTTCTGGGAGGTACATACATGCTTGTAGTCCTCTGTTTCATGACCAGGACTGCAAAATGGTTTGCAAAGTTCAGCCTTTCTGCATTAAAGGTACCCATAAAGCTCTGGCAAACAGAAATGTTTCCTACAGCCTCCTATTTGGAATTCAGCAAAGGTTGATTGTGAATTGGCCACTTTTTTTTTCATCTGCCTTATGCCACCTAACGAGTTTAGCTATGGGAAGATAGTTGATATAAAGTACAGCACAAAAGGCTGGAAGCCAGGAGAGATGACTCTGAGCTCCACTGACTCACTGTCTCAATTTGGGCAAGTCTTCAGGATTTCCACTTTGGTAAGCTTCATAGTGAAAGTATTACACAGAAATTTTCAGTGGTAACATCCCATATTTTTTCCTGGAACCATTTCTAATGAAAGTAAATATCCAATAAGCTAATAATGCATAATGAAAAGTAATTACATGTCAAAACAAAATTTCACAATCTTTATTCTAGTAATACAAGTACCATCTGAGTCTCTATCAAGGCTGAGATTTTCCTGCCGAATGCTTTATGAACACTTGCTTTTTACCAAAGTGCTCATTTTAGCCCCACTTAGTTCCAGCATGCTCCAGACGGTGGCTCATTTTTAACTCCCCATTTGTGGGAAAAAAAAAAAAAAAAAGTCTGCATAGTAGAAAGGGTCTATTTAAGGCTTAACTTTGTTTAGCAGTCCACACTGTCAGTACCACAGGCAGGTACAACAGAGACAATGAATGAGCAGCAAATGATGAAAGTGTGGGGACCGCATCATGTAACAACCAGCAGCTCATGGGTCATGGGAGTAAGTGCTGGGAGTGCCCAGGAGACACTGCAGACACCCCAGCCACTCCTTGAAATCTCAGCACGTTAGACAGTTTTCCAGGGTCAGAAAATATTTCTTGCCCTTGCTAAGAAAGTGTCATCTGTGACCTAGGACTGGTGATCTGCGTAGTTTGATGTCCTGTCTAATGGTGGTTAGTTATTACATAGGAAGATGTAATCCTTCATCCCCGATTATGCAGACTGTTTGGCAACATTTCCAGTCAGAGAGGCATTGCCTTTGTGGTTCGAGTGACCCACATGTTCCTCAAAGCATGAGGCTTATAGCTGTATTTTTTATAAGCCAGTTTAAAAGTTTTTCTTGTCCACCTTTAAAGGTCTGTGTTGGACCTTTATACTAATTAAAACTGCTCATTCCCATGAATCTACTTGTTATGTCTAGCTCAGATAAGTAGATGTTCACTGCATTCCTGAGTTATAAATATTTGTGCAGGTTCCTAGGAAAAGTTATATCTCTCTTGCCTAGAAAATCCATGCTATCTTTTTCATGGCCTCAATTGGTTCAAAACACCCTATAGAGGCACAATTTCTATAATTGTGGTGCTCTAATTCTCGTACTATTGACAATGATTCCCAGAGCCTAACATCAAATTCTCTGGTGAGATCAACTAAGCAGCAGTGGATCTAACTGGAACAGCTATTTCTTTTTACTCCCTTGGACCTAAGAAAACTTCATCAAGCTTCCTCTCATCATTTCATAAGAACCTGTACATTCCTCTGTATGGATAAGATAACTGAAGAAGGCAAATAATTTATTTTTAGTTAATGGTAGAATCACAGGCTAATTCACCCAGACCTCTAAATGACACAATATGAATCCAGAGACTCCCAACTTCTTTACTGCTAGGAGTTTGCTAGTTGTTTTTGTACAGTTGCTAGTTGTACAAAATTCTTCAGTGATAGTATCTTTGTCCCCTTCTCAGCAAGTACAAGCTTAGAATTTGTGATAGCTGGCTAGTCAGCGTTGTGCTGCGCACTTGCGTCAAGATAACCCTCTAGCATGCTCACAGCAGTATTCTGGCTGCAGACAACACTGAAACTGTGACACTGCAAACCTTGGCCTGACCTTTTTTTTTTTCTACAAATCTGTGCACCCAACTTCTGTAGGAAAAAAACCACCCAAACCCCATAAAAATACATTGATCCCAATCATGTCTATCTGCATCAGTACTTTTGATAGCTCCTAATTCGAGAGGTATTTTGTAATTTGTCCTTAATGTTGTTCCAGACCATGCTATGGGAATTTTCTCCCAGTGAGCACTGGAAACTTTTGACCCCATTGTGGTGTTATTTGGGAGTATCATGTTCAGTATCTTAGATACAGGAGTGAAAAATCATATAAACTTTTTAAAATTGAATTACATTTCTGTCTTTTCAGAGCATTCTGGCACCTTAGAACTTTTCAAACCTGAAATCTCCAGATGCTATCAACTGTGCTCACTCACGCTGGCAGCTCACTTTCAACCATGGACTTTCCACTTGGATCTTCAGTAGTGTACTACGTTAATAGTCTTGCAGGCATCTTGAAAACACTGATTTGTCTTTTTCAGCTTTTGAAAGCAAGCTGTTAATCTTCAGTTCAACCAAAAGCAATCTCAAACATTATATTTATTGCTGGTTTATACTAGCAGAACCACTAGCAGAAACACCACTAATTGAAGCCTTCTCCAATTCTATCATTTAGACAGCTTGTTACTGGTGTTTAGCACTGGTTTTGCACAAGTTTTCTTTAAGAAACTAGAGGGAAATCTTCAGTATTACCCAAGTATGTAATTCAAAGTGCATTTCAGTTTCAGAATCTTGTGGCAGATGCCACAGATGATTCTGTCTGTCCAGATGTCATGGACAGGTCAATCTAAGCAGTAGAAAAACAACTGCTTTACCTTCAGGGTATCTTCCTTTAGGGAATAAAAAACCACCACCCAACCTTCAAGTCCCAAAGCATTGACAATTTTGATGAAAACAGCGTTTAATTCAATATTTCACCTTCAGCAGATGCCTTGTCTCACATATTAAACTGTGTGCGTTTGTAGTAAATGTATTTCTACTCAAATACAAAGTGCTGAGATGCATTTAATGTAGCTTTCAAGATAAACTGAGCTAAAGTTTGCTCCCTCTTTTGCCTCTGGAAATACAAGATTATAATATGCAAAACTGAAACAATATTAGGCTTATGTCAAGTATACATTCCTGATCAAGAAATTATAAAAATCCACAAACTAATTTTATGCTGAAAAAATTCTTAAACATCAGCTAGATTCTATAGATTTACTTGGGAAAAATTCTGTTGGAAGTATAGGAAGTTTTCCCATGAGTAATCCATACAAGGATTAAACTGAAAAAGTCTGAATGCCTCCATAATTCTTATGATTTTTGATCTCAGAGCAACAACAGGAAGTTGAAAACTTCTTTTATTTGCATGACTGGGTAATGACTTGTGCCCCTATTTTATTTGTTGTTGGTGGTTTGTTTGTTTGTTTTGGTTTATTATTATTTTTCAGATTTGAACCCTGAATAACAGTGAAAAGGAGATGCAACATGATAGAGTGTATATATTACAAGTCTTCCTTCCAGAAAAGACAGGATTGCAATTAACCAAGTTTCCAAAATTCTTTCTTTGGTCCTGAATTTTCTTTTAAAACTCTTGCTTTGCCACAGGCAGGTTTTGGCAAAGCACTTCTTTTGGGAAGGGAGGAGGAGAAGGAAAAGCAGGGGGAGGAACTTAAAAATCTCCACCTTTTGGCTGTCTCAAGTACTTGTCTGCCTGAAAGCTCAATATGATGCAATTAATGAACAGCAATCCTCNTGCAAACTGAAGAAGAAAATCAACTCAAAACTCAACACATCTGGGTGCGTAAAGGTAAGCACCTAACTTACCAGCTAGTCAGTGGTGCTAAATACCCACAGTCCCTATCAACTCAAGAACTTTGAAAATGAGGCTAGTTCAGCCCTGACAACCCCCTTTTCCCACCTGCCTCAGGACACAGAGAGATATGTATACTCAGCTTTATTCATCTAACTTATTGCATTAGGTTCAATCACATTGAATAAACTCATTGCAGAAATTAAGTTCCTAAATTGGATTGGATCTAAATTTAGCCACAGAGGTTTGAAGCTACAGTTTTTGGCTTAAAAGTTTAAGAAAAAGAAAACAAAAAGACAGCAGAAAACAATGACACAGATACACAGAATCTTGTCTGTCTGCCAGCAGGAAGAAAAGCCCCCGAAAGGATTATGAATTTTCTCCCTCATGTCAACCAGCTGTCATAAGAGGCAGAGGTGAGGCACAACTGTCTTCTCCAGGCTTTATGGCTCATATCATCTTGCAAAAGCTCCCTGAATGATGGAAGCAGACGAAAATCTTCTCCTTGCCACAGTTTTTTTTCCACTCTCCCTCTTACCTACGGAAATTCCTTGAGTGTACTGGCAAGTGCAGAACTGAATACCGACTAGTAGGGATGGCTTTCTAATTTACAGGACTGGGTTTGGGTTGTTTTGTTTTTCAAATTCAACCACTGAATGATCAAATTTTTTTATACTCCCTTCCAACACCCTCAATAATTTCATACTCTACTGGGTGTCAGATGCACCCTAAACTTTCAAATGGTATTCAGCCTTCTTGATTATGGACATCTATGCTATATTTTCCTTTTAGACTGCCTTCTGATCCTTTCCTCTTTATCCTGTATGTGAAATGCACAGCAGCAGACAATGTCAAATCACCACGCGGGACAGAAGCTTATGCAGTTTAGCTAATCATAAAAACTGTAGCCACAAAGACTACTCTTGAATTAGCATTGAACTATAGAAATTAAATTTTCAACAGTTTTAGACCAACTAATAAATCATTTGAACAGGAACAATGAACAGTAACTGAACACTAACAATAAGGGGTAGGAGAATATTTTCAATGGCTATATTTTGTGATGCCTCAATTGAGAAACTTTGACACTGAATAATGAAGGTTAATGTGACAAACTTAAATACATCCATGTACCTTGTCCTGGCTTGCATTGTGGCATTACAGTTCTTACTCTTCTTCCTTGACTTCCAATCATTGGCTTATAGTTGGTAAATAGTTATTTTCATGCATTTCAGAATAATAAAATACTCTGTGAGCAAGTTTTAATTAGCTTATCTTATTTTTTTTTTTGCCTGTTGGTTCTTGTGAGTCACATACTGTTATTTTCAATAGTACCTTGGAATGAGTTGAATTTGGAGTAACAAGGTTTGTTGCCTTGCAGGCCTTCATGAGGATGGGGATGAAGATATGTAGAAGCTGAATATATGTTTGCATGAGCTCAGAGATTAGTCTTACATTTGTAAGGAGAGTAGGGGTTTGGCTTCAATAACATTATTAATTAAATGCAACAGTTACTACCCTAATAGCACTTAGCAAGCAGATTTAGAAACCCTTCTGCATAAAATCAAATCACTTACACCTTTTAAGTATTGTGTATGTATCAAAAACAGAAGTATAAAAATTATATGCATTTATATAACAATATCTCACCTATAGTAAGATATAGCTTGTTAGTTAATACAGTTGCTCTGGTTTATGCTGTTGCAGGACAGTAAATCAACCTGCCCTTTTTCAAGTAGCCTGGTATTAACTATTGGCTTTATTTTACTTTATTTTCTGAGTCCTCATGCATAGAGACACACAGCAGTATCTCACAAACTGTGGTATCAATCAACATCTTAAACACCTAAACAATCTAACACACTATCATGAGTAGGTGACACTACAAGTCTTCTCAGGGGAAACCTTTCAACCTGAGGTCATGAATGTAAGTGGACTGTTGTTATACATGCTTTTAGGAAAGACCTGTCAAAACAGGAGAAAAAGGTAGATATTCCCCAAGAGTTTAGCTACCATTGTTTTTTCAAATGTTTTTTGTTTGGTTGTTTTTTTTTAAAATTCTAGCAATGGGTATTAGTGAAGTTTCTTAAGCAGTTGTCTCTGGAAGCTCTCCATGAAGTGGTTGCATCTAGTAGTGAGGCAAATTGCATATATACATATACATTCAGAAATAGCAGGATTATAGGTGAACTGTTTGCTGGGTGATTACAGTAAGGATCCTTTCTGGTCAAAAGTATTATGTTAGGCAATAAATGTATAAAACAATCTCACAGAATTTCCAGTTATTTAAGCATCTCAAGGGAAGGAGGTTAAGACTCAAATATTCGGAGTTTGAAGACTGTAGTAGTAATCAACAAGCAGGGATTGATTTGAGAGATAGTAGGTACAACCTATGGGAGTCATAAGAATTGCAGTATTTTAAAAATCACCCCAAAATATGTACAGTTTGTTTTCTTTGTGGTGCTTAACAGAGGTTGGCAATTTCTATGTGTTTTGGTTTGGAACTTGATTTGAAACAATTATTTGGGTTTGGCACTTATTGATATATCAGCAAACAATAGATTTTTAGAAACATCACAAGTTTTTGAAGACAGAATTGACCCTTGAGGTATTTTCTTGGCCTTCACACTAGCTGCTTGCTCTTTGCAATTTAAATTACCTTTAATTACATGCAGATAATAAAAAATATGCCTATATTTTACTCTGTTTAACCTACCATTGTCAACCAAAAACTCTTTTAACATTTGAGCAATTGCTTTACAGGAAATCAGCCCAGCAATGACTTAAAAGTTGAAAAAAAAAGCCACTAACCTTTTCTTTAGGTCTTCTTTGGTTTGGGAACTTCTCTCCAAAGTTCCTCAGCATTTTCCCAAGTTCCTAATTATGGATTTCTTTTTTAATAGACCAAAACAATTGCTAGACTTGGGGTAGTCTAGATGTGAGGAAGGAGGGTCCAGTATGTTCCAGGGAAAAGCTGCCCAGCAATTTAATTTCTGGTTTATACTCAGGAAGGAATCCCCTTTTGGGGAGCAGCCCAAGCCACAGTTCATCTAGGTTTTAGGTTTCCCCTATAATAAAAACCCTTAATCTCCTATTGCAGCCTAATGGGGCTGCTGGTGTGCATTCACACAGTCCTACTGAAATGCCCTCCTCATTAAATGGGTTATTCAGAAACCAAAGTCTGCACTGACTTTGGTTTCTGAATAATTTTAGATACAACGTCAGGGCCAAAACGTAGCTCCTGAATGGCTTCAGGATGGTACAATAACCGGTGATCACTGGGATTTGTGTAATGCAGCAAGGGCAGGGGAATCCGAAGATGAAGAACTGGTTACCTAGTCAGCTTTCTTCACGATGCAAGGTCTCCTCCTGTAACACCGGTGTACTGTAAATTGCTAGGGAATTGCCAGCAAGGATGACAGCTGTACTTTGTCACAGCTGTGATTAAGAGACTGAGTCCTTCAGGCCCCTCTAAATTGCCTCTCCTGTTGTCCCAATTCAAGCAGAATTTCATTGTTTTCAAAGTGTGGGAGGAGGATTCAGGTGGAAATACTAGCAAATTCCTCTCCTGTCCCAGAAAGGTATGCAAGCAATCAGCAGAAGTCAACTTCTAGAGAAATTATTTTGCTGCTTATTAGCATCTGGCAGTTTTCGTAAGTTCTTCAGGATATGTGAGAATTCCCCTATAAAGAAACTTATGTGCTGTGCTGCAGAGCAACGCTCGACGCTTTTGATCTTTGATATTAGGGATGATGAATTTGTAGGCACCTTCACCTTCCTCAGTGCTGCTATGCAACCTAAGTGGACTGACGACTGGACTGCTCGTTCTATTTCCCTGGTGGTAAATAACACATCATGATTATCTTAAGCATAAACTGGAAGCAGCCAGGATTTTTAAAACTGTTAGTAGAACTTGATTAGAAGGCAAAAGTGCTTCATTTGCATTCATACATTTCTTAAATAAGGTGAAAAACATACCACTTCATAAACACTTTTTTCTTGGTGGCTTAAACTTGTTTTGGCAGTTATTCTTATAATCATAATACTGTGATGATGAAAGTTGGTCTTTATAGTTTTAATTAAAAATTTGGGATATGCCCTTCCAAAGCTGGGAAAATAACAGTTCTGCTTTCTCTCCTTCTTTAAAGAGACTGTACTTCTCTTACCCAGACCACCAGCACACAAGCAGGTTAATAAGTAATAATAAATACCTGAGGCCTTCTGGACTCTAGTACAGAAAACTACATCTCTCCTAATCATTCTTATGTGGATTTGAAAATATGCTCATTAATTATATGCATAAAACCTTTCCCAAAACCTTATGAGACTTTGGATTTGAAAATATACTCACTAATTCTATGCGTAAAACCCTTCCTAAAACCCTATGAATCAACTTCTGCCCAAACTGTTTAACTTAATTTCTTTTCACCTTCCTTTAGAAGTATAAATGTGCTTCTTAAAATGTTGTGAAACGTGTTATGAAGAAAAGTCTTTAATTCAGTACAAATGACTTAAACAGCAGTCTGTCACAATTGCATCCAAGTTGCATGCAGTCTTCTTTGGTACTTGTCTACCTCTTTTGGAAGGAAAATGTGGCCGTGTTTTATGATAGCATTTTCTTGAGGAGTATGACGGTTCCTTCTTTTCTCTGCTGTCATTGGGACTTCAAATGTTCCAGGCTTCACCCCTGAGAAAAAGGAGGAGTGGGGGAAGAGTGTGGTGGGCTCCTGCTGCACAGCTCCATAGTGCTGTGGGAACAAAGACCCAGAAGTGCTGGGAGAGAGGATGGAAAACCAGTGGGAACAGGCAGGCGTCCGGCAAGGTGGTGGGGGAAGGGGCAGCAGGGGGAATGGGAGCAGAAAGGGGACAGATCTGGTAAGCTGAGGAGAAGCCGGGTAGGAGAAGCTTCTTTGTTTGGAGAAGAGAACAAAGGGGAAGGGGAAGGAGAGAAGATGGAAGAAGCATAGCTGTTGAGCCAGAAGAAATTCATTATTCCTTACCCACTCTGTCTGCGCCCATGAAAGGGCAAACCTAAACACACAGAGGGAACTGATTAACATGTGCCAAGACACAAAATTCTCTTGCTCTGGCTGTGACAGTTAATGTTGTCTCCTTTCTTTTATTTTTTTCCTTCCTCTCTTCTCTTGGAGCTTAATTCACTTTGGACAAAATCAATTAGAAATGAAAATGTAAAGCTGAAATCTAATATGGCAAGGCTACAGGTATAGACCTCATTGATATTGACACACCAAACTAAATGTATGCATTTTTAGCAGCTGAGAAGTACTGGTTTCTCTCAGACGGGGCTGACTGCTGCAAAGAAAGCTAACCTGCCCCACAGTGATTTTAGTTTCCTTTAAATCTAAAGTTTGAATTTGTGATGTATCCTGCTCCACTCCTGCTGAGGTAGGAGAGATTTAGCAGGAAGAAGTTGGCATTAATGTGAAAACTTTTGTATTGTTTGTGTATGTAACTGCTTTGTTTTAGGTTAAAAACTCTCAGTTGAAACCGTTTATTTGTGGAAAACAGAAATGCCAAATCTTCATGGGAAATTAATATATATTTTCAGTCATCAAGCAGACCATCTAAAATATCAAAAACAGAACAATGCTTACCTTTTCTAAGTTAACTAATATAAAATCTTCGCTGTAGGACTGAATACTTTCCTCCTAGCAATATTACAGCAGAGTAGTCAGCATTTCAATGTAATCTGCACTACAATGCCCTATGTTAATGCAGACAGATACTTCAAAAACAGAACAACATGTTAATGGTCCCTCCCATATAACTCTTGGTCTTAACAATTAGTAGCCACTTTTATTAGCAGTTAAGTGCAGAAATATACCATTTAAAAATGTTACAACCTTTGTTCTGGATTTTAGGTTACTTTAACAAAATGTGTCTTTAGTAATCCCTTTTTGTTGTAAACAGTATTTTTTTCCCCTAGTTTGTTGCCTGGAGTATGAGGTAAAGAAACAGGACATCTTTATTTGCTGAAACTGTTGCTTTTTAAAAAAAATTATTTTAAGATATGAGTAAAGTCAAGCAAACTGGTCATGGATGATTTCTTTTTTTCCCAATTCTTTATCTGATCTACTTGGAACTCTGAAATTGGTAGTTGGAAAAGAAGCTATTTAACTTGGTGGGACTGAGGTTAAACTCTGCATTTTCAGTTATAAAATCGGATTAAACAATTTATTGGTCAACCCTGAAAAAACGTCTCAAAAGAGAACACTATCAACTTCGGGAAGAGAGTTCCTGAGAATGTAAATTGTTTATCAGAATAGCTGTGCTTTTGCAAAGTGGGCTGGCCATTCCTGTTTTGGTGTTGTGTAAAGTGTCATAACTGGCTACACCTTTCACACGTTTCCCATTTCAGTTGCTTCTGTTGCGGGACATGTTGGCTGTGTTGTGTGCAAGATACACAAACCCAGCGCCCATTTCTGGAAGTAAGAAATGAACTTGTTCTCCGTATTCTTTTTTCTGCAACGAAGTGACACTGCCCCTACATGTGCATCCCTGGCCCTGCTAGTTACCAGGGCCTTCAAGCCTTAAACCCAACCTCTTCTGTGTGTTTGCAGCATGATAAATATCTCCGCGAGGTTTGCTTCCTTAGCAGTGGCCACTAATACACAGTCTTGTAATAGGTCTGCTGTAGGGCTTTTATTCCAACAGTTGGGGGGGCAGTTGCTGGAGCTTTGACTTCATCCCTGCTTAAACAATCAGAGTTGGCCAGTCAGTTCTCAGGGACCAGGAGACCTGTTTACTTACCTTGCTAAATTTGCCTTGTAATTTCCAGCTGTGCCAGGAAAAAACAGATTTGACTATCCATTTTGTGTTCTGGAGAGTGGGGGAACCAATTATTGTTTTTATATAAATTTGAGAGTCTTATCTGTATGTGAACCTCAGAAAGTTGCATATTTCCTTCTCCATCATAAATTATTATTCTCTTTGATTTGAAACTCCTAGCTCTCAGTCAACACTCCTACTTTAAAATAGTTATTGTGATGCATCCGTAAGAGTTTTTTTTTCTTCTCCACTGACCTTTTTACATTCTTTTAAGTGTTCTCAACTCCCCCGTTGCAAGAATCATGTTCTCTCACGCAGCTGAATGTCTTGTCTCTGCTACAGGAGTCTGTGGTCGGTTTACTTTCATAAACATTGAGAGTGCAAGACAGCCCACTCATATGAAAAATACAAAGTCTTTCTTAAAATGAAACTGAAAACAGTTTCCTACAACGTAACAAGAACATGAACAGATTTCTGAATTAAAATATACTTATTATTCTGTTTCCCAAGGAGCTTAATTTATTGATTCATGTAAAGTTTTGTTGTCTGTACTGGTACATGGAATATCTCACACAGGAAAACATTTGTATCCAGCTTAGTTGTAGCACATCATAAAATAAATCTGCTTTTATGATTTTCAGTACTGTAAGTACATTAGCTCAAACTGAAAAAATCATGTTTCATGATACTGGCATAAGCTTTCAGTTGCAGTGATACCAATCATTCTGAAAAATTACTCAGCAGAATTGTTGCAGAAAAAGAAGATAAAAGAGCAGCAAAAATTCTTATCTTCATGCAGGGTCAGGGTGATCATTAATACTAAGACTTCCAAGTATTTATATCTAGTTTGCACCTGATGTAACTTTTTGAGAAATTATAAACAGGCAATTTCTAGCTTCTACTTTTTAATTATTATTTTCCAGGTTAGATTTCTTCTTTATCTGAAGGATTAGTCCAACGAGTAAGTCTTGATTTAGCTTCCTGAAGTTAAAAAAACAAACAAAAGTTCATTGTTGCATTGAAGAACTAAGCCACATGCGTCAAGAGTACCAGTCCTGAACAAGAGATTTATCATCGTTGCGGTTATATACGTTTCTTTAAAAAAATAGGTTAGTACTTTGCTATTACTTAGGGAGAAAAATGCAGTAAGCATTCTCACAGAATGTGTATAATTTGAACTGGAAAAATAATTTTAAAAAATAGTCTGGTTTTAGATCCAATCTGAAACCTGTTTGCTGAACCAGTCTAAATATTTGGAGCCAAGTACAACACCTGGCTGCCTTTGAGCCAGATCCTAAATAGGCACGGTGGCTTATTTCCACATGGGCTCCCTTGACTGGAGCGCATCTCCTACATGCACATCTGATGCAAGGAAGTCTCCCCACTGGTAAGGCTCTGGAGGTTTCATGAGTGAGTGCAGCAGGGCAGCCTAGTTTGATGTGGGAGGCTGGCAGAGGTAGCCTGTGCTTCTCTCTTCATGTGAGTTACAGCTGCCACCAGTCAGAAGGTCATAGTATGAACACAGGTTAACACCGAGCTGATCCATCTGCCCTACATAACACACATCTGAGCCAATAACATCAGTGTTTCAGTTGAGGAAGTTGTTTGAGTTTTCAAGTCAAAATGCAGGTTTCCTATTGCCAGACTGAGTCTTGGGATTTCCTCTTCAGGGGAAACTGAAATATGTCCTTTTTTTTTATTATTATTATTTTATTATTATTTTTATTTTTTTATTATTATTTAAGGAAGGAGAAAATGCTTCAAAATTTCACACATGCTCATTCTTCAACAGATTTAATTCTAACCAAATCCCTAAAATCTGTACTTTTAAAGATGCTAATACTAAATTTTTGGAAAAAAAATATTATTACCAACATGCACATGCCTCTATGCAGCTGGCAGGTTTGGAGCCTCTGTAGGTTGCTGCATTCAGACTTGAGTGCAAAGTTAAACCCAAATCTCTCTTCAAATGATCAAAAATTGGACAAAACCTCCAAACTTGGTGCTACAAACTTACAGAACTGAACATGATGATGTGGAATAAATGAGGATCAACATACCAGCACTGGATGCTTCAAAGCCACCTCTTGAAGAGTCAGAGGGACAGGGTTCATTTCTTTTGGGGCTAAAGAAATGGCACTGGATTTCCCGTGTTCTGGACTGCAAGATACACCAAAAACTCCTCTGAAAAGGCTTATTATAAACAGTTAATTTAATAGACCTAATTTAAATGTATACATCATAAAGCTATGCTTGTAAAATAATTATTATATATACATTTTCTATTATAATAAATTATTTTCTGTCTCCCTTTATTTAGAACATCTCTTCTTTGGTAGTACAGTATCAAACCTTTACTGCTACAGCTGAAAATAAAATTAGTAAAACATTACTCCAGAACACCTAAACAAATTTATCTTAAAATGAGCTGTGAAAATGGTATTAGCATGCATTTTTGCATTCGAGGAAACTCAAAATCCGTTTCTTTTAAGGGTACCAGAGTTGGCACAAATGGCACAAATCCCTGGAAGGTAAATATGTGCCTTCCTCTGTGTGAAGAAATCTGGCTTCAAAATAACAGTTATAGACTTTTCAAAACACGCATCCTGGTCTGCACAGCAGGTTTTTCTTAACATCAGAAGCAAACACCAGGATGTGATGTTCTGAATATTCACTTTCAGTATATTTGAAAGCTCACACCTACTTGTATTTGAATGTGTGATTACTTTAAGAACTGCATTGTTTGGAATCACAGTTACAAAAGGAAAAAGGCGTTGGAGACCTTATTGTTTATTATAAATCAGGTTTTTGCTTTCAATCAGAAAACAAGAGACTATAGGCATTTTACTCACAGGAACTACTATTCTTCCTGTAGAAATACACTTTAGATAGGGCTTCCTACAAGAAATATGTTGATTCACATCATTATGCGGAGAAAACATACTCACATTTCCATGATACCTTTACCTTCATTTCTCAGTTCATCAAAAGCTTTGCATGCTTTGGAAGATCTCCTGCAGTGCTGTCCCTGATGCTTTTTTCTGACCAAAACTGGAAATGCATTTTCCTCCTTCTCTTTCTCAGTGGCACCCCATGATTTGTGTTCTCTCGGAAATAAATAATTCACCTTAGGAGAAACACAAAATTGTTTTGAGGAACCAAAAGTAACTGCACCCTCATTGCAACAGCACTGGTTCCTCGTGAGTGACACAGGGCAGATAGGTGAGATAGGCAGAAGGTTAGACAATTTAAGTAGGTGCTTAAAAATAGGTAAGATAAATGCTGTCGAAATTAACTCCTATGTTATGTGGATTTGCTTTACTGGAATAACACTTACAGTTAAAACCTCTATAAACACTGCTTGTTAAGTACAGAGTATAATGAGGAATCATGCAAGAGAAACCTACAAAAGAACAGCATTCAAAGGTTTTGTTTCTTAAGAAGGGCCATACATCCCTGCATTCAGTAAGAATGTCCCACAGTCTGAGACTACCATAACCCACTCATGGGTTTTGCTAGTTTTGATACTTTTTGGTAAAATATTAATAAATAAATTAATATTTCTGTCATCTAGCTAATTTATTTTATTACTTGAAATAATGGCTCTTATTTTAGTCAACGGTCTGTCACACAAAAAAAATCAGAAATTAATTTCAAGTGAAACGAGTTTATACTTTCAGGTTTTCCCTTTGGCTTTCATGTCTTTTATTAGTAATAAATATCCAGAACTCCTTTTCATGGTGCACTATACAAATGACAGCTTACTCCTGGTCTTACTACAGTTCTGGACTCATACATGTAAACTGGTGTTCTGCTAGGAACCTAAGCCTTACTTTAATTTTACTACATTTTCAAAGGCATATAACATACACAACTCATTTTCTGATACCTAGGATCCTGATATCATTTGCTTGAAAGCCTTACCCATAAGAATTTTAAAGCCTAGAAGAGCTTAAAAAAACTTTTTTTTTTTTTTTTCTGGTTAATACAACATTTCTAACCTGTAGGGTTACAAAAACCATAAAATTTATATCCAAGAACTATTTAAAAATTATTTTTTCATGTTCATAAGCAATTTCTTTTAATTTCCTTTCTTTTAATTAAAAGTCACACAGAATAGGGACAGGTTGAAAATAGAAGTTGTGAACTCCTGCCCCTCTAGTCTTCTAGGCAGATTTACCACTGACTCTACCAGAAGCACAATTTTTAAAAAAAAACAACTTTAAAATAAAAATTTTGGTTAGTTTTAGCTCTCACAAGAACAACAATTGACAAGTGCTGGAGGACATTCAGCCTCCAGTCCTTGTCTGCCCACAAACTTTCATTCCATATTACCAGATTTCTGCTACCTCACTCCTGAACTCAACCTTACACCAGTTATACCAAACTGGGAAGTGGTTTCAAAGGTTTCCATGTGCCGTATCCTGCCTCAGGTACCTCCACCTATATACCTGATACAACCTTTCACTATGAAACCACTAATTTTAGTTTAGACACACACACACACCCTATAGTAATGATCTAGAAAGGTACTTTAGTCCTTCCTTTGCCATCCAAGCCCATCATTTTAAAAAAATACAACAGCAACCACAAAACAAACAAACAAACAAACAAATAAAAACTACACACACAACAAAAAAACCCACAAAGCAAAAAATAAAGCTGGGACCTTTTGATTACTAACCAGATCATGGACACTGTATGCATTTTCAACAGCTGCAAACTGGTTGTTTTGCTCCAGCCTCCTGCTCCAAGTAGCACCGAACAGAGAAACACATTTGGAAGAAAGCAATGAAGTTCATCAGTCTCTGAATGTATAGCAGATACTGGCATTAGTGCTGAATCACCATCCCATATGCAATACAGCCTGCCTAGGACCTAACTATGAAGCTACCCTGAAAATATATAGCTCGTCTATAATGGTTCTCCCTCAATATCACAAACAATCTGCTGGTTTTCTGGATGACTGAGGTGTTTTGTCAAAGCAAGTGCATCATCAGAGCTCCAGTAGAGTAACAGGTTTTTTTGCACAGGGAAGAATACATCGATGAGGAATAAATTTTAAATAATTTAGCTTCCTATCTAAGATGGAGCCTCACTGTGACTTCATCCTTGAGAAGAGCATTAACAAGCATGAGGGACCAGCAAAACACTGAGGAACTCCTTTGCAAGGAGGCCCATCAGCTTCCTAACCAAGATTGGGTTTCCATGAGGAGAGGACTTTTGTAAAAAGTAACATTACAACAGTAAATGCGAGGTGCCATTCTGATCGTCCGGTTCATGTTCCTAGATCAAGATACGTTACATTTCTATTTTATTGTTCTATTTTATTGTTGAAAAATTACTTTGAAATGGGAATATACTGACTTAATGCAACCGAGATTTTCTTTAGTATTGATCTAGTCCTCTGCCTCTAGGACCTTCTGGTCCGACAGAAATATATTTATTCATGCAACATGGCATAAAACAGAGCAAATTTATAACTTGCCAAAATTTAATGTCATACATGGGGAAATAAATCTGAAGTCTTAATCAGCTTTTTGGGTACCTCCTGGCTGGTCTCTTTCATTTTTTAAGCACACATTTAACAAGGAAGCATATCTTAGATAAAACTCAGAAGACCTAAAAATGTCTTCATATAAGAGAAAATTTACTATCTTCATAGATAATGACAGTAACTGACCTCCTGAATGATGCCATATCAAGAAAGGCAAGATGATACATATGATGCAAGTAAAAAAGGCGTCTTTCATGTTGGAAATATTTCTTACTCCTTTTAGAGGTTCTATACTATAGGTAAAGAAAAGTATTAGAAACTGTGATTATTATAAACTGTCATTATTATAAACATTATTATAAACTGCGAGCCCACGTAAAGGAATTTTCATATTGAATCAACTAGGGGATGAACATTGTCTTTATAATCTCATATAACACTTGACATGTGATGACCTCCTGAAATTCCTCTTCACTTAATTTATTTGATAAAGCCTTGAATTACACTCAAATATCAATAATTAAAAAAAAAATCTAACATAAAACCTCCCCATAGTTAAATTAGCTTTCTACCATATTGGAATAACAGCAGAGAGATTTAATATTCTTTATAATTTTCATATTTGTATAGCGTTTAACTTCCCCTATCCTGCTACCTAGCCCAGTAAGGAAACATGACTTGTCACTAGCACTCTCTGCTTTTCATTATTTCACTGTGTGACTGTGTCACTCTTACACATGTAATGTCCAGTTTGTTATTTGCAATTAATAGATAAACTGTTTTTAACAACTTTGAGTGATGACTTTCAGCAACAGCAATCTTTAATTTTTATATGTGTATGTTGGCAAATTCATAAAGTTCTTAATTTTGCTGGAATTCGGCAGCTTTCTTGCCCCCTAAAGGAAGCAAATCAACGGGGTATTTTATTTCTAATGATAGTTATCTGACCTCTAATATTCTTGAGTGACTTGAGGACCAACTGTAAGTTGAGACTCTGGAGCTGGGCTTCAGGGATCATTCTTAATGCAGGGTCAACTTTTAAGATACACATTACTGGTGTGGACGACTTAGAATCATTCAGGTTGGAAGAGACCCTTGGGATCATTGAGTCCAACCATCTGCCCCACTTTACAAGTTCTCTCCTACACCATATCCCTCAACACCACATCCAATCCACTCTTAAACACAGTCAGGGAGGGTGACTCCACTTCCTCCCTGGGCAGCTGATTCCACTGACTGACCACTCTTTCTGTAAAAATTTTTTCCTAATGTCAAGCCTAAACCTACCCTGCTGCAGCTTGCAGCCATTCCCTCTCATTCTATTGCTAGTTGCCCTTGAGAAGAGACCAGCACCAACCTCTCTACAATGCCTATTCAAGTAGTTGTAGGGAGTGATGAGGTCTCCCCTCCACCTCCTTTTCTGCAAACTAAACAGTCCCAGCTCCCTCAATTGTTCCTCTTGTTATACAATATCTTCAGCACTCCATCTTCCACAAGATTGAGACTCATGCAATTGGTAGGACTGTACAGAAAGAAGAGCAGGACTGTATGCTTGGTGGGCTGATCAGCTACAAACTGAGAGCAACTGATTACAGTACTTGTGAGCTGGTTTTTCTGTCCTGTATGTAATATTAGGCAAGAAGTTATACTGAATTAAAGTCTTCAAACAGCAAAAGAAGTCAGAGGCACTATAGAGTAGCCTGATGTCATCTTTGGAAACAATCTATGACACCAATAGGCTGGTATATCTAAAATAATGTTTAAGATGAATGGATGTGACATCCTCCAATATACACGTGCCTATATGGAGTCTTCGGGATTTCAGTAACTTGTTTAGGCACAACTCCTTGCAGAGCCTGGTGAAAATAAGCCCCTGCTATGAAGAACAACAAAGAGGGAAAGTGCAGCTTAACTTTCATGTAGAACTTCTTCTTCTTGAACCTAATGAGGTTCACCAAGAGCAAGTGTAGGGTCCTGCACCTGGGGAGTTAGAATTCCAGGCACCGATAAAGGTTAGGGGTGAACCGGACCTGCTGGAAAGCACTTCTGAGGAGAAGGATCTGGGGGTCCTGGTAGATAGTAAACTAACCATCAGACACCAATGTGCCCTTGTCACCAGGACAACCAATGGAATCCTGGGCTGCATAGGGGAGAGTGTGGCCAGTAGACCAAGGGAGATCATTCTTCCCCTCTATTCTACACTGGTGAGGCCACAACTGGAATACTGCATCCAGTTCTGGGCTCCCCAGTTCAAGAGAGACAGAGAACTACCGGAGAGAGTCCAGCGTAGGGCAACAAAGATGATTAAGGGATTGGAGCATCTCCCTTACGAGGAAAGGCTGAGAGAGCTGGGACTCTTTAGCCTGGAGAAGAAAAGAGAAGGCTGAGGGGAGGCCTTATTAATGCTTATAAGTAACTAACAGGTGGGTTGAAGGATGATGGAGCCAGACTCTTTTCAGTGGTTCCAGTGACAGGATGAGGGGTGATGGGCACAAGCTGGAACACAGGAAGTTTCATTCAAATATGGGGAAAAACTTCTTTCTGATGAAGGTGAAGAGCACTGGAACAGACTGCCCAGGGAGGTTGTGTAGTCCCTGTCTCTGGAGAATTTCAAGACTCACCAGCGTGCAATCCTGAGTAATGTGCTGTAGGCAATCCTGCTTTAGCAGGGGAGTTGGACTAGAAGATCTCTAGAGATCCCTTCCAACCCTAACAATTCCATGATACTGTCCTCAGGAGTTTTAAAGTTGTGTTTTGTAAGTGTCATGTCATAACTGCTTGTAGCACCTACAGATTTAAATACATACACAGCACTTGTTCCTTGCGTAATTTTGAGACTCCTTATGTGCACTGTGTCTTTGGATGACTGGGACACAGCTCCCACAGCTGCTTACTGGAATATATGTCCCCTTAGTTTTGAAACCAAATTGACACTTATTTTTAAAGTCACCAAAACCTCACACATTTAGCTAAATTATTTTGCTTTTGGCAGTAACAGAGCATACCCACTGGCACTAGAAACTCCTATGCTTTTTCATAATTTTGTCATTCCAGCATTGAAGAAAATACCAAAATGGGGAGGATCAGGGCTTTTGGGAAATATGGAGTTAATGTAACCCAGGCTTGTTGCCATGAATAGGAAATAGGTACCCCTGCAGTAAATTTGCCTAATTGATTAGAAGCCTGATTGCATCCCTGAAGGGCTAGATGCCCTGAGGGCATGTGCATGCAGGAGCTTCCAGGGCAACTTCACAGCAAAAGAGTCTCCTGTGCTGCTGGAGCCTGGGCTGAGATACCATTTTCTGCTGACCGCTTCTGCATCAGTGCTTGCACCCATTTCCAGCCTGCTCCCAAGTACAAAATCAGCCTGTAGATTTGGACAAAGGAGGCCATAAAGAGAAATCTAAGTGCTACCTGGTCGCTGATGGGCCCAGCTTGCACAGACACCAGCCAGTTTGTGAGTGAGGACACAGCCCCTCTTGGTGAGGCTCTCCAGCAGAAGAAATGTTATTCTGCCCACTCAAATGCTCCCCCTGCCCATTAATAGTAAGCGGTTTGCTCCACTACTCTTTCTTGCTCCTTCTCTTGTCAGGAGTGAGAGCCAGAACTGCCCAAATGACAGAAGTCCCATGGTTTGGCAAGTTTCCCCAAGGGTCAGAAACTGCCAGAGTGGCCCCATGGTTCCCTAATCATCTGGGTAAAGTTGCCTTGTGAAGCCCAGTGGCAGGAAGCAGTTTATAGTACAGTAACTCAGCCCATTGTCTGGGCTTTTTCAGCTTGGCTTCATTGATATTACCATGATAAAGACCAGCGTATTTTTTTTCTACTTCTCTTTTGCCCCTTCAAATCTCTACTTGCTCTTGACCTTTCTGAATTTCACTTTGATACTTTGGCACCTTGGTTGTTTTCTCAGACAGATATAATTACAAGAGTTCAAATAAACCTTGGTTTTGCTGGGGTGGGGAGTGAGGGAATGAGGAGAAAGCATGGGTAGGCAAGGAGATTGAACGGAGATTTGATGGGAGAACTCACTTCCTGCCCAGTTTGGAGCAGTTTTTCAGGTCTCTTCTGCAATTCAGTGGTCCCAGAAAGCTGCAACTGTGGGACATAATGCAACATTCAGATTTAGTATAAAACAGTATAAACAGCAAAAAGTGAGTACAACAGGATAAATGGGGTTTGCAAACTACCAACTCTGTTTCAGTGTGCAATACTCCACCTTCTACTGAGACCTCACCATTCTTACCTTAAGAAAGAATTTGACAACAGTTCAAATTTTAAAAAGAAGAAAAAAACCACGTGAAGGCTCATTCAAAGCATCACACCAGGAAACAGCAGGGTGGCTTAGTCTGCTACACTTCTCGTTCATTGCTGATCCAAAGGAAAATGCCTTCCCCCTCCCCCTCATATCTCCACCACTTGCTGGAATTCCTAGACCATCCCCAAACCCAATACAACCTGCTCTTTTTAACTTGTGGGACTTAGTGACCCCTACATTGCTAGGGCTGCAAGGCAGCAAAAGAATAATAAATGTATTTCTGGGACTTCTTATAAAAAGTAATCTTTCTGATCCAGACATTACAGAACTCTGCTCTGCTTTTCTGAGAGAAGAAAATGAGTCACAATTTCAGTTATGGTTCAGCTGAGAGTGGCCTACAGAGATTCTCCTTCGTCTCAGTACAAAAAAAAAGGCAGTCAGCTGGTGAGGGCAACACGGCCTTCATCCAATCTCTAATGCAATATAAAAAGGGGAACTATGACAGGGAGCTCGACTTTTAGTGTGGTGACATTCACAAATGACCTGGGACAAAGGCACATGGGAAAATGTGAGCCTAGCCCAAACAGAAGATTATTTCTGCTGTCTCCAATCCAACATCTAGTTCTGTCACTAGACATGCTGCTTGACTAGGAAGTGGGGTTGTAGTTCTATTGGGAAGATAGATCTTTTTGCTATTTATCCTCTTACTTCCCAATTCCATTTTTGTTAGGCCATAAGTCCTTGTACATTCACACATTTTACTATTGTGGCTCCTGATTTAGTATTCTAAGGACAACTATTAAAATCACTAGACACAGCTTGAATCCTTTTGAAAAACTACATTTATATTCCTCCTGTATTAAATATTAGAGTCCATGACACACCATGCAGTGACCCGAACAACAGGACAGTGGATGATGCATTTATTAAACATGTGGATGACATCAAGTGCAAAAAGAGTACCATGAAGCTGGGCTTAGAATGCAAACTGATTTTGACAAATCAGAAGTGTGGTCTGAAGCAGTGGCAGGCTATCCAGCATAGACAAATGCAAGACAGAACACATAGACAAGAATCATCCACTTCATGAAGACAGGCTGCAAAACAGATGGTTAAAGAGTGAGTTCTACAGAGATGAAAGCTGAGGGGCTACAGAGGATTACAAGTTCAGCAAACCCAAACATTGCAAGAGGAATTCTAAGTGTAAGTCCTGCCTGGAAATCACAAAACAAACACCGCATTACAGCTTCAAGAGGAGTACTGCATCCAGTTGTGCCTGAGGTGCTTCAAGAAGGACACAGAACAGTTGAAGGGAACAATGGATATGAACCCATTAATTAGGAAACCCCATTAATTAAAATGGTGCTGTTTAAAAAGACTGAAGACACTAAGGTCTGCAAACCTGTGGAAAGGAAAAGATAGGTTTTTTTCTATTTATTATTTATTCCATGGGGAAAAAAATGCAAAAAAATGAATGGTCTTGAGTGGCTGGAAGAAGGTTAAGGTTCCAGGTTGAGAAACACATGTTAAGGAGAGGTGGACTCTGGATCAGCTTGGACAGAGAGATAAGGTCCCCAAGAAAAAGAGAGCTAAATACCTGTCAGTGATGAGAGGCTATTATCTAAGGCTGCAATGGGCAGGAGAGTGAATTTAGATTAATTTTTATTTAGAGAAAACCCTTCCAATTCTACCATTCCAATAACATAGTAAACCTAAAACATTTGCAGATAATATAATTTTCCAAGATCCTCATCCTTTAAAAATTGCACAGGTTTTCATAAAAATGAAACAAAAAAACCAATGAGATATCGATTAAACTATATTCGACCACCCTCTACAAAAAGCTGTTATGTATTCATAAGATTTTACTGTAATATGACATAGGGTAACAACTTTTTTCTTATGCTTAACTAAGTAAAGAGTACAAGTACTAGATTGAAATTACTTCTGAAAGCACCATGAATTCTATCTACAGTACTTGATCTTAAAAAATAAAACAAACACTCCTATATCGGGAGAGGTATCACACAGAGGGAACCATCTGTCCACATGCTCTCTTATATGCTTTTCTGGTATTTCTTACATCAAGAGATAGTAAAACAAACACCAAGGAATGACAGGCAGCATTATTATACTGCAGTATATATTAGAGTATTAAAAATAGCTCCTGTCAAAATAAATAAAATAATAGCTAAATATAATTTATGTGGTTTTGTTTAGCTATAGTGTATTAAATTATTTATTTCAACTACAGTTAATAAACATGAGTTAAAGCATTCTTTATAATTTTCTCTTGCAAAACATTGTATGAGAAACACCACAAGAAAAAGATTACTCCAAAATATTTTTTAAACTGCACAAAAGAGCTGTGTACAACACAAAACACAATATGCTGCCCCCTTTTGCCCTTTTTCAAATCTTTTAAAACACGCTGGACCAGATTCAACTCCTGTATAAAGCTGAAACATTTCTACCTGGATTCAGATAACTGATATCCAGTGTTATGGGGTTTTTTTTCTCTCTTTTTTTTCTTCCAAGCAGAGAACAGACTCAGGTCTATTGGAGCTACAAATCACAATAAAGTTTTATGTCATTGATATTGTCACCCTTGGACTTTACCGTGAGATCATGCTGCACTTTACATCAGTCCAGTAGATCATCTCTTTGATTATTTCCCTTCCCCTCCAGTCTGAAGGAATTTTTGCATCTCCAATAAATTCCCAAATTAATTTTCCTAGGCTTGAGCAACACTCACTGAATGTATTCAGGATTTGACTGTATTATCCTCATAGAAATTCTCAGCCTGATAGATAGCTCATTAAGTTCTGAATTATTATAGTGTTATATTTTTTATTAAAATTATAAGTTAGGGCACATTTTGCATCTCCTTTCTTAGAGCATCTTTAGCACTTCAAAATATGTTTGATTTCCTTTTTTCTTTCCAGTTGCACACTTCCTTTTGGAGTAGAAATTTCCCTTCCCTTTCCCTTCCATTTCCTTTTGCCAAATTTGCAGCAGAAGAAATGGAAAATGTTTTGAGTGTTTAGGTCTCTTAACACCTATTGTGAAGTATCACTACCGTTACATAGGCAAGAATATGCAAATAATTTGAATTCCCCCTACAAAAAATACTTGTTTTAATGTTAACAATTATACATCCCTTTATGGGCACAGATTTCCTTGTCCTTAAAGCATGCTGATGTCTTTTAAGCCTTCTCAGTCACAAAAGTAC
The DNA here is from genome assembly GCA_013400555.1 of Jacana jacana. Lineage (NCBI taxonomy): Eukaryota > Metazoa > Chordata > Aves > Charadriiformes > Jacanidae > Jacana > Jacana jacana. The sequence goes on along the minus strand of VZTM01010384.1, from coordinate 46,383 downwards.
ATCTCAGAAAAACCACTCCCATGTATAAGGATCTGACCCTAACGTAAACTATTAACATCAATGTACTTACTCTTGATTTACAGTCCTTTAAATTACATGCTTGTAGATCCTACACGGATGAAAACTGCAATTTGTGTTTTTTCCCTGAATATACTATAATGTGTATTAAGAGTACAAGGAACATACTAGTCCAAAACAAACATTTGGCCTCTTGAGGGCACAGGGAAGTTTGAATCCTGTGATTCCTGTACAGACCCCCTCCACTTCAGCTTTTCTCTACAGCGAAGCAAACCAAAAGCAACCTCCTGGTGGTAGCGGGAATATTGACCAAAAGTTAACACTATATACATGTATAAAAAAATTCTACCTGTGTGTCCCAGAGGTGTGTCCTGGTTGCTATGGGAATGGTAATCATGAATTTCCTGGCTAGAGTGTGATCAAAATCCTAACTTTCAACACTGCATTAATGCTGTTTTTCACACTTGCAGGATACAAATTTTAGCCGTAGCTCAGGTGTTTTTCCAAATGGAATAAGCTCTTCTCCCTGACATTGTGCTAAGATGTTAAAAAACAAAACAACAACAAAAAAAGCCACAAACATAAAAAACCCACCTAAAAATCAACAACAAAACCCTAAACCAACAACACACAAAAAACGTTGAAAGAATAATAGTCACATAGAGATGAAACCTTGGAGTATTACTTTCAGAGTTTCCAACAAAACCCCACCAGCTTCCACTCAAACTGGTGGCTCAATGTACCTGAGACAGCTAATTAAAAAAGGAAGTGGTCAAAGTCATGCTTTTTTTGTAAACTTCAAAGGTGATCCCTCTCCTTCCTCCTCTTTACATTTTACTGTCTGGCTTTCTGCCCATCCTGCAGCTGTTAGCTGAGCCTGTGTTTCACGGCGTCAAACCTGCCTCCTCACGGTCCATAAAGTTACAGCAGGGATCGTGATAGGCAGGTGTGGAAAAGCCAGAAGTGCAAGATGGGCCCGTTAATGATTTTTCTGGCACCCCATGCTGAGCTGCTGAAAAAAAGAGAGCAGCTCGCAGAAGGCAAGGGACTCTTTGTTTGCAAAGGTATTTGAGGTCGTATTACTTCTCCCACAGCAAAGGTGTTGGGTTTTCACTTTAAGGGCTGTTTACAGAAATTATTCACCTTTTATACAGCTTTTAAAAAATGCTTTGAGGCTTGAATTGGACACGGGATTTGCATCACACCAGTATGAAAACTCTTACTTTTCATTGAACTCCCCATTAAATCATTCAATGATCTTACTCACTGACAAGCAGCCAGCTCCCATTATTTGGGCTTAAGAGAGGAAAAAAAATCAAATGGGAAGGGGTTCATGTATGCCACAGGCTTTAATCTGGGAATTTGTGCTCCCAGTTACATAGGGGAAATGAAGGCAGAGGGGGAAAAACTGCTGGGGAAAAAAAAAACAACAACAAAAAAACCCCAAACCCCAAAACCAAAACAGCAACAACAACAAAAAAATGCACCAGGAAAAAAACACAACAATTTGCTGTTCTTCTTGAAATAACTGGACACTGTAATAACTAATATCTAAAACTCCTAGCTTAGAAAAATCACTTAAAGGTTTGCTTTATTTTAAACATTGCTCAAGCCGTGATCTGAGCTGTGCCCAAAGAATGACTGTAAAGGACTGCAGCTCAAGATTTTCAGAAATGGATGCCTGAAACCACTACCTAATAGGAACCGTTTCCCACAACACACAAGTGACACATGAAATTCTCCACCACTCAGAATCAATGGGATTTAAATTTTCAGATACTCCAAACACTGAGACATGGCCCAGATTTTACAAAATACTTAATGCACAACTTAACTAGTGTCCCTACCTCCCACTAGGAGAGAGAGCCTGAACAGATGCATTTGGGCTTTAAACACTCTCCCTGAGCCCCTAGTTAGGTGTGGGACATTAGCACTTCTGCAGCTAGATCCCCGAGCACCCCAGTCTTTAGGCATCTATATTTTTGGCCCTTAGTGTTTTAAAGCCAGGCAGTATTTCAATTCCCAGGAGCAGACAAGGACTGAGAGAAGCAGACAGTGAGGAACATATTGTGAAGGGAGGTTTAAGAAGAGCTACTGAGGTAGAAAAGTGCTGAGTGCGCTGTCATCTCTGCTGTTTTCCATACATCCTTTACTTATATCAAAAGTTTGGCAAAGTAGGGATTTGCCTACACATAATTCTGGAAGAGAGTTACAATTTCTACTGCCACAAATCCTAAAGATAACCATCTAGACCTACACTGTGGATATGCCACCTCTGCCAAGCAGTGGTAGATGAATTTCAGGCTTCTGACCTTTATTTCCATGAACAACTGTTTCTGATGCAGCAACTCCTAGAAACTCAAACCACAACTGCAAGCAATCACAAACCTGAAGAAAAGTCATGTCAACCATAAATGAGCTGGAATGAGGAGCAGAATTTAGCTGTGTTATTGAGCAGCATCTGAAATTGTGAGCTACTAGGATGATTCTTTAAGAAAGGCCAGTAGGAACCAGAATGGACCTTATTGTCTGCAACAGAGAAGAATGCAGTGTGGTTTTATCCATACCTGCAGTTACAACTTCTTCAGGAAGCTCCCAACCACTGCAAGACAGGGAGGACCCTCATGCAGGTAGTCATGTTCCTAGAATCATAGTATGGTCCAGGTTGGAAGGGACTTTAAAGATCATCGATTTACCACCCACCTATCGTGGGTAGGGACACCTCCCACAAGACCAGGTTGCTCAAAGCCCCATCTAGTCTGGATCAGGTTACCTTTCTAAGGACATTAGGAACGATGTGAGTGTGTTTCATGCTGCTCCTAAGTCCAGTTCTGACAACAGGATTTCAAGGGAACTGTCAGAGAATGTGTATAGGAGGGATATAGAGAAAGAGAGACAGAGAAGCTAACAGCTCTCTATATTTTTTTGCTAGAAACTTATTTCCCAGCTGTCAGAAGGAAGGGTAAGGTGAACTCATGAATAATTGCTTTTTGTTTGTTCCCTGGACCACCAAACTAATCTTTAGCTATCCATCCTCCAGCAATCTGTAACAACCTCCCCATCTGTGACAGCAGGTACATTTTAACAATAAAACACAAGAAACAAAATCTTTTAAACTCAACAAATCTCAATAGCCTTTGTGCCATGCCCACATGCCACCTAAATTCCATGAACTCGCTTTTCTCACTATGTTTGTGATGCCCCCAAATGTCTTCCCAACCATATGTTACATAGTGGATGAAAACTACCCTGCTGTCAGCTCTGGAGGGTGAAGCTCTGACCTTAGAGCTCTAGAAGGCGATGAGCCAGCCTTGTGTGCTCCCACAAGAAAATATATTTTTTTAAAAACATGTCAGAAACTAAAAAGCTGGGAATGGTGGGTAGCTATGCTAAATTACCCGCTCTGCTACAGGATTCTCTTGAATTGCCACATGCATACTATCCAGTCTTTTTATACCACAACTCCTTTCTCTGATGGTGACAGCAGCACAAGCCTCATCTCACAATGTGAGGTTGCAATGAAACAAGCAAAGAGTTTTAAGGGCTGAAATATAAAAATAATGGCAATTATAGGTTTCTCTCAGACTAATTCCTAGGTTCTGCCTTTCTCTAGACTTTTGTAGGATTCTCTGCTCTGAGATTCCCAACATTTTTTTTTATGGATGCTACCAGCAACAGTCAGTGCCACAAGCAGCATCCTGATTTTTGCTGCATTACAAGTCCCCTTTGAAATGCCTCAAATCAGCTTGGTAAAAACAGCTATATAAGCCTCAAGGAGTAATCAAATCACCTCCAGGCATGCTCACCTGTCCTTCACAGGCAATTAAGGACCGTGTCTGGGTTCAGCTACTGAGCATCCTACTAGGACTGCACTGTGGGGTTTTCTCTGTCAGCCTCCACACAGCTGGGGTAGAGGCAACTGCAGCTCCCAGCCATATGCTACACTGAGATGATTTGTGTGCCACGAGTGACATGTACCACAGCAGGGCTTCCCCTGCTTTACTAAATCTTACAGGCAACTTAAAACCCATAATGGTTATCAACATTGCACACCAGCAGACCGCTGCTGCTATCTCTGCTCTGCATTGGTTTAGTTGTGGGATACATTTTGATTTCAACAAGTACCTCTGTGAAGTCAAACTCTGATTTCTACTAGCTTATTTGTCCAGCGTGTAAAGTTATGCCATTATGACATGCTGCTTCCTAGTTTGAAATCGAAGGCTGTAAACCCTAAGGTTGAAGGAGATGCAGCACAATGCAGTGCAAGGTTAAATCTCCTATCCGAACCTGGATGGAGCACCGGGCTAGTGGGGCTATCCTGCTTCCCGTAAGCACACTATCTTACTCAGAGAATAAGAAGTTTCCAGTACACCTTGATTTTCCCAGAGTAATTTGAAAACATTTTCAATTAAAAATATTTGAGAATTGCCATTTTTCTTGAATTCTGATTGGCCATCTTATAACACAAAAAAGTATAAACTACAGCCAAGTCTATGTGCTTTTATTTTTAAATTTAAATACTGTTTTCAAACTGTAACGATTTCAAAACTATCAAAATGCTTAAAGTATGTGAAATTTAAATCCAATAAAATACACTGTGAAAACCAGTGGAATTCAAACATATATTTCCCACTTCTTCATTTCTCCCTTTTTCAGTCTATTCTAATCAAAGAAATGCTAAAGAACATTAAAACTTGATAAATCCACGATAATATAGCAAGGGCTAAACCTTGTCTGATCTGGCAACTGAGAGGAAGGTGGGAGGAATTCTAAGGGAACAGCCGGAGTGAGAAGTGAAACTGCAAGACCATGAGATGGTGATCAAAGGGAACAAGGACTCCCAGGCACAGTGAGAAAAAGCATTGCCATCCTGGAGAGATGAATGAAGAAAATCTGTAAAAAACAGGGTCCTTTGTGCTGCAATTCCCCCAACACTGTTCAGAAGAGGTAATTTTTAGCTGTTATATTAGCCCAATTCAGATAATTTCATTAGCTTCCTTAAATTTGCCTTGTTATCTCAAATAACATCCCACGCTCTAGATTTCACTATTTACTGGGTGCAAATACAACAGCAGATATGACCACATTTCAGGGATTTTCCACCCAACTGGATGTCCAAAGGCTTAACGAGCTGATATTTGAAAAATGTTTCACTTGAGAATCTTGAAAGGCAAACAGTACCTCACCACATTAGTAAGAAATAAATTAACCAGCTGAGTTTTCCTTTTATTGCTTTTGTCAACAGCAATGATCTCTAAACATCAAATAAACAGCTTTCAGACTCAGATCATTGTGTTTTAAAGCAACAATTAATGCTATTCTTTTTTTTCTTAGGTAAAAAAATAAATTCTCCATTGCAACAGAAAGGGCTTTTTTGACACACTTTCTACTGTAAATTGGAGCATAAAGATCCTTCAGGTATGGGATAGACAGATAGCAAAGCAATGGGAGGGAAACCATGTAAGTTAAAAACTGAACAAATAAACTCACCCAAGCCAAAACTCAGCAGAACAGTCTGTTTCATAATTCAGAAGTCCTGATACTGACCATTTTTCAAGCTGGCACACTTTGGTGCTGCCCATTGCTCCCATTCATATAATTTTGTTCTGGTGCTGAACGGAGTGGAGACAATTTCTGAGCACATACAATATTTCAGGAGACAGAACAGGACCATGGTGAGGAAAGAGTGAAACAGAGCTTTTTAGCAAAGAATTAGAAGGTATTTTGGAAGACTTCATCACTTCCACCTAGAGCTGGAATTTAACTATTTAAAATACTCTATCAAGATTCTATTTTCTTTCCTGCTTCTGACTAAAGTTAGCTGCCTGTTTCTATAAGTAGCATCTATGGTTTGTACATAGTAGTTTCTATGGAGCAATAACTGTTTTAAAGGTTCAAGAAGAAGCTGCAGCTCTCAAGTTAGTCAAGATATGGACATACAGGAAAAAAAAATGGGTGAAAGGAAAGAAAGAACTTATTCAGGGCTTCAAGACATACTCTAATTAGAGCAGTGGAGTGAGCTATTAGGATGATCGTGGTCTGGATGAGCTCTGAGAAGCCCAGAAGGAGCCCCTCAAGAGGAGGGCCACAGAAATGATCAGACAGATGGAGCACCTTTGCTACGATATGAGGCCAGGCTGAGGGACCTGGGGTTGTTCAGCCTGGAGAAGAGGAGGCTCCAAGGAGACCTCATAGCAGCCTTCCAGTATCTGAAGGGGGTCTACAGGAAGGCTGGGGAGTGTCTGTTTACAAAGGCCTGCAGTGACAGGATGAGGGGCAATGGCTTCATACTCAAGAAGAGCAGATTTAGATTGGATATTAGGAATAAGTTCTTTACCATGAAGGTTGTGGAACCCTGGAACAGGTTGCCCAGGGAGGGGGTTGAGGCCCCCTTCCTTGGAGATATTCAAGGTGAGGCTCGACGAGGCCCTGGGCAACCTGATCTAGCTGGGGGTGTCCCTGCTGACTGTGGGGAGGTCGGACTAGATCACCTTTGGAGGTCACTTCCAGCCTGGACCGTTCTATGATTCTACGATTCTATGAACTTGTGCAATGCTTAGGCAGCCACATATAGGTAGCAGTGGAGAAGAAGAAAACAGCTGGGGTTATTAGGAAAGCAATGTGAGAAGGCAATGAAGAAGAAAAGCTTTAGGGTGCTTTGAAGATGAGAAAAGATGGAGATCAAGTGAGAGATTCTCCCATGTGAGTGACACAACCCAAGCCGTAGGCCAAGAAATCATTTTAACTCTTGTGCTCTGAAGAATGGAACTATCTATCCTGGAGGACAGAGAGGGCTAAACATTATTGTATTATCAAGGTGGGACTATACATAGGCCTGAACCATGGCCTTGTGTGAAAAAGATGTGACATTCAGACAAAGTTCCCCAGTACAAAATCATAGAATGGTTTAGAGGTTGGAAGAGACCTTAAAGATCATCTCGTTCCATCCTCCCTGAGTCTACTGTATCTACTAACTCGAGGGAAAAAAATTTAAAAATTTACTGTTTCATCTTCAGCAGCAAGGAAGGAGGAGAACAGCCACGCTTGTTTAAAACCGGTATATGCGTAATATTTAGGACTACTCATATATAATAGATTTTTTTATTGAGAGCATTACAATGGGGAATTTCATTGGAAAGCCTGGAGGAAGGGGACCAGTAGAGTCAGTGCTCAAAATCCCTCTCTATGTGCAAGGCAGAGGCAAGATCTTCACAACTTAATTGCTACATTAGCCTCATGTTGTGCAAGGGTGGACTACTCCTCTTGCACCTTATGGACATATGAATAAAGAATCATTAAAGCCAAAAAATATGCCTTGAATGACTTGGTGATATTTTTTTATAATTATTATTTTTAAAAGACACATCAGAGAGGTATTAAAATTAGGGTTAGGAAAAAAAAAAAAAAGATGTGGATCAACAAGTTACAAATATTTTCCATGTTAGTTCAGATAACTTTTTACAGCAATGAAATCAGTTTTTGAGTGCTTTGAAGCCAAGCGTAACCAAACCACCCACTAACTTCTGAGAAACTCTGTATAAATGGCTACCAAGTGTAACTCCGTTAAGGGCACTGGAAAAAACTGCCAACAAACATGGCCTTTATTTCATACACTCAGCTTAGTAATTTTAGAGCAAAATTCAGCCCAAAGGATCCAGTGAGGGCTGGGATTTTCACACTTACCTTAGGAAATATTTGCTCAGTTTCTTTTTGGGGCTTTGTGTGTTTACAAGGACAAGGCAGACGTTGGCAACACGCCGATCCCCACACTCGTGCTGGGAGCTGGGAGCAGAATAAAGAAAAAAAAGTCAAAAGAATACGCTTTCTAAATGAGATGTTCCACTCATGATGGTATATTTGCCTCTTGAGGTGCCACCCTAAAGTGCATCTTCACCTGGAAAAAAATAACTAACATAACAAACTGGACTGTTTTAAGAGATTATGTTTTCCTTTTTCAAGCTAATCTCCATTTCTTTCAAAGAAAGAAAAAAGAAAGATTTCTGAACAGAACGACTTTCAGTTTTTCCATACTTTGCTCTTTTTATCCTACCTATTTTATTGCTATTGGGCTCTATTCTGCGGTCATGTACCTTCAGTGGAAGCAGAAAGTAAATGCTCTAGTGTCAGCTGAATAGGTCCAGTTCTACACGGGCATAGCTGAAGTAGCCCTTTCACACTCTCTCTCAGTCACAAGAAGTAGAAGCTACCAACCAAAGGAAGTCCTGTCCCCTCCTATTATTTGTACAGATACATAGTAAGCCATATCCAGAAAACAGTTCTAAACTAACCTGAAGAAAAACTGGGGAGCAGAGTAAGGAGATGATTTTCCTCCAAGTCAGCACCAAGATCTGCCTCCCAACACAAGTGGTGTGTGCTCCAGTGGGAGCACAAGCAGGGAAGAGCTGGGAGTGACCACTTTACACAGCACACTTACATCAATCCAAAATTATTGTGAAACTACAATCTTGGCCTCGTTCACAATTAAGGGAGGCAAAGCACTAGAAAAAAGCAAAGAAACACTAAAATAAATAATAATAATATACTTTTCTTTCTGTTTGAGCTCTGTGAACTGGCTCACTTTGGTGTTAGACAAGCTGTAGCAGGAGACCAAAGACAGGAAGGGGAGGGGAGCAGGACTTGGCAGCAATAGGTATTATATCAGTTCAGCTGTAGCAACAACGCATCACTTACAGCATCTGTGGTAAGTTCATTGTTAAGAACAGTAAAACCTCAAAACTCTTGAAATGACTTTTTTTTTTTCCTTACCAGCTAGGAAATTACAGTGGTTCTTTCTGAGATCTTTCATAAAAGGCAGGTATACATGAAGATACAAGATCTGGCTCAGTGAGCAAGAATTTAAATACTAGGGCTTGGAAACAAAGATTTAAATCCTTGGTCAGGCCACCTTACCCTTCTTGCAACAGAAAGGGGGAGGAATGGAGAGGAACCTATTAACCTTTGTGCAAAGGCTGCTGTCACAAAACCTTAAACACATTTATTTTACTCCAAGTGGTAATTACACTTCTGTGAGACCTACAGTAATGCAATTGCATTGGTTCACTGTTTGTTCTTGTAGCTTCCTCCCTCTGCCTCAAATCTATGTTGATCAAGTGGCTGCCTCTACCTGCAGCTTCCAGGAGCAGCATATGAGCAGCACTGCACCAGCCTCTTGGCATGAGCCAGATGTGCAAAGGTTCACAAGTGACGTAGCAAAGCAGATCTCAGCCATAAGGTAGGTTTGATTTGGATCGTTGATGCAAAAGTTCATGTCAATTCCTCAAACGACTTACAAATCCTTTGATGAAAAATGATTGACTGAATAAAACCATATCAAATGCAGTCAGCATTTTTCATTTTTTCACAGCCTAGGTTGGTAACAAGAGCTGTGTGGTTGCAATACACTTTGATTTTGTAATTAGTCTGATTTAAAATTTTCCTGGGAAATTCTGATTGAAATGGAAAAATGAAATTCTGCACTTGGCAGCAGGCAGATTCAGAATAAGTATGTTCAGAACAGGGCCAAGTTCAATTAGAAAGGATCCTGAGCAACCTGATCTGGATTTGAAGTTGGAGCAGAAGTTGGATGAGGTCCCTTGCAACCAACATTTTTTCAATATTTTTAAGTTAACATAGCTGTAGATTTGATCCACTCACTTGAACAGGAGCACTCTGTTTCCCCAGAGTACTTTACCAAGAGCACTTACAGATAGTAATGGCTTGAAGTCATTACCAAAACAGAATGCCTCTCAGGACTACCTGCTTTGGCCAAGCACATGTCACTGGCCTGTCTATGTGACAGCTGGGTGAAATATAATGGCTCCTTGAACAGGAGACAGGGTCAATAGTCAGCTAGGTCCTCCTGGACTTACACATAGTGAATAAAGGCAGGATTAGTTGAAGAGGTGTCAGGCAGAAAACACCCTTTGAAGTCTGGTTAACATTCTTCAATCTACAAGATCATTAGTCTTAGACTGGAGAGGAGTTTGTGTGCCTCAGGGACCATCTCCTTTTTTCAGCTGGTCTAATTAAAGAAACCTACAAAACAATCTTCTCTGTGTCTTGTCTTTCTGACCATGCAGTACAACACAAACTGCTACTGAGAGGGAAAGTAACTGCAAACATCCCAGTTACAGCAGGCAGATTAAGTGGGAGCCAGCTGAGCAAAGAGGGAAGGCAGTGTACCAGCCTCCTGGTCCTGATGCCAAAAGTTAGCTGTATATTGTACTCTGTAAACAACCAAGTCACCATAGCTCTCTTCCTGCAGAAAGACTGCACAGCCTGCAAACAAGAGGTAAAATAAGGGAGGGGGATGATTTCCAGCAACCTCCACAAGTGTGTGCATCCCATAACTCTTTGTCTGCTGCACACTTGGCCTTAACACTGAGACATTGATAGCTTTAACTGGGTTTTGACAAAACAAAAGTTAAGGAAGCGTCAGTCTCAGTGCAAAGATATTTGTTATAATTCCCCTGGTCTTTGTTAATGTATTAAACACAGAAGCTCTGCTTTAATATCAGTCCTGTGAAGAAATAAAAAACAACGTCTTGCCACAATGCATAACTATTAATGCTCTAAAAAAAAAAGAAAAAGAGCATTACTAAGAGCTTATAAGAAAAGCAACAGTTGCATTTCCTGCATGCAAGAAATAAGGGAGAAAAGACATTAAAAGAGGGAAAGATTCAGACATCCTATCTAGCTTCCTGACAAAGAGGAGTATGAGTGAGAATTTATTTTTATGCTGCTTGCTGCATGGCCCTGAAAGTCAATGCAGATCCCCGCTTCTTGCTTCAGATCTCTTTCAGCAGAGATTTTGCACCCAGCAGGCAAAGTGTGCCAGCACTGGAGTGAGCAGTGTTCCTGGGTGTTAGCTGCAGCACTCTGATACATCCTGGAGAACTAGCACATCATTAAGGATGCTTTCACAATGGAACGTGTGGGTCTTAGGACCATATGTCAGGCAAAATTGAGGATGCTTTTAAGGAGGAATTAAAACCAAACCAAACCAAAACAAAAAAGCAACCAACAACAAATAACTTTTGAGAACTTGCTTTAAGTGTTCCTTATGCATTTGATTTCAGCACTATTACTGAGACTATCAAAAACCAGTTTTGATAAAGCAACTCTATACTTTGCTGTTACAAAAAAACAGCAACAACCCCCCCCCCCCAAACAAAACCAAAAACCCCCAAATCACACAAACAACAGACACACACACAAAAAAGAACCCAACCAAACCACCACAAGATGTAGCTATTTGTTTGAAAAGTGCTCTGAAAGAGAAATTAACGGGGAACATATTTTGCAGTGCAATATCGGGTATTACAGATATAAAATCTGATTCTCTTGTCTCGGCACCTTAGGCAGTCCTTGCCACCTCTCTGAATTAGCAGCAGTTTGCACCTACTTGCACTGATATAAATGTCAACAGGAGAGCAAGGTGATAGAAAACAGGTCTGCGATGTATAGCCTCAGCCAAACACACCTGCAAACCTTCTCCAGAGGAAACCGTGTATTGCTCTAACTATGTATATTACAACAATGTTAATAAGCTACATGGGACTACATACAACACAAGTGATATTTTATACACTGTACTTAGAGATTTGGTAATGGCTGGTATATACTTAGAGAGCAAAATATGCCTGTTCACATGTTATATTCTAAGCACATTTTAACATAAATTAGGATTTGTTCTTTGACACAGCGAAGAAGGACCTGCTCCCCCAACAGCCACCTTGATGAAGAAAATAACGAGAGTTCACACTGATCAAGGACTTGGATATCTCAGTTCCTGGAGAGCCCTTCCAATTCCCAAAGGTGAGTACCTGTGCCAATAACACAGCTTCAAGAGCACACCACACACAACTATGAGGTTAAATATGAAACTCCCTGACCACACTAGCATAAGACCTCAGCCTTACAGTTACTATTGGTAAGCTACATGGCTGAATAACCCCAGATTTTCTAAGAAAGAAGTGATACTCTGCTTTGCTTTTTCACCACGTGGTTGCTGAGAAGTATGAAGACCTGTAGTGCTCTCCAGCCTTCCTTACCTATGCAGCTAAGAATGAACTGACACCACAGGTCTCCCGTTCTCCACTTCAGTCACCCCTGCTGGGATGTCAAAAGCCCATCAATATCATATGCGAGACTCCTCCACTCTTGGAAAAATTTCTGGCTGACATCTCAAGACTTTTTTTTTTCCTTTTTTTTAAATGTGATTATCAAGTTTCACTCCAGAAATAACTGGAAATGCTTAACTGGAAGTAACTTTCTAGGAGCCTGTCTTAAAGAATAGCTATTCAGATTACCTCCTTGTATTAGCCCTATGTAAAGAAGCTTATTCCTTAACATTCCAAAATGTGTAAAAGGAAGCCCACTGCCAGAAGAGTCACCTGCCTATTCACAACATACCAACTATTTTGCACTAATTTCCAGACGGATTTTTTTCCGTCCATAATCCACCTGCTTCATAACCAGCAAGCTAATACAGATGAGTCCCTTTTGAGTACCTTTACCAAGAGAACATTAAGCTCTTAGTGAAAAATAAGAATTTCAAACCAAGGCCCAATCCATGTCCTGTCTCTGATACAGGGGAGGGAGAGTCTTCCCTGAAACACCATTTCTCTTTGGGAAGAACTGCCTTAAATATTCTGAATATATGATTATTTTCCATTCTCAGACTCCAATTTTATAGGTCTACCCTATATACATGCTTCTGTGTCCCAGAAATTATCCATGATGCCCACTTTTCATCCAGTTTCTCTGTCATCAGCTGCTCCACATCTAACTCTGCTTGCTAAGGTTAACAATAACTTTAGAGCAAAGTGAGTATCAATGCATACAGCTTCAAATAACAGAATTTCACATTAATCTCAGATGCTCTGTCTGGAGTTGAAACAGGAATAGCTGGTGTTCAGGAGACTCTGGTTTGGGAGTTATGGGTGTGAGTGGAAGGTGGGTTGGAAACAGAAGGAAAATCATTTGTACAACTGATGACAATTTCTTGGCTATCAGCAGCTGCTCTTCTGATATTTGTATACCAAGATGTGAAAGTGTTTCAGTGGGGACAGCAAGACTGGTCCTCAGAAATACAGTTCCTCAAAAGTTATTCCACATCAAGAGTGGGAGCCTGTCTGTCCCCGCACCAAGAGGCCAGAACCCACCATCCACAGGCTGCCTTCTCCTTTTAAGGCATATACATTTCAGCGATGCCTGAAAGCAGGAAAAGCCAGGGGGTGTTTCAAGGCAGGAGGCAATGGACACATGTAAAGTGGTACTGTGGTGGGAAAGGAAGCATTTCTCCATGTCTGAAGCACAGAGAAATTCAGGGTTGTGATTAGAAACAGGTATGGAAGGGAAGAAAGGGGAATCATAGTCTTCACCAACTAACATTCAAGCCCACCACAGCAGACACCTGACACATGCACAAAGCCCAAGGCCCTCTTTGGTATTCAAACTTCTGCCACATCCCTCTGAAGCTTAATATTCCTATTCAATCAACACCTCTTCCTTGACTCATCGTGGCGTCTTCCGTTTCATCTCTGTGCTGAACACCACATGAACCTCATTCAGTTTTGTCCCCTCCTCAGTCCTGTGACAGCCTGCACTAGATTTCTCTTTCTTTGCTCCTGCCCTTCCTTGTCACCCTTTTTTTCCTTTACAAGTCACCTTGGCTAAACCCCTACTTTTGAAGCTATGTCTATCCTGTAAGGCAGAGACATAAAAGGCAAGCTCAAACACTCCTAAGTCTGATCCCCTAAGGCTGCAGGGAGCAAGTCATGGGCACTTCTGATGCCCCCCAGTTCTAATAAAGCTGTCTCTGTGCTACATTGCAGCCCAGCACATATGCGGATTTGTCGTTGCTCTCTCTAATGTCTCCTCAATCTCCTCTGTCTCCTGTCCCTTGTCTGCAAGAGCTCTTCAAAGCTCTATCCTGGGTCTCATCTTCTGTATCTTATCCTCAGGAAGCCTCCTCTCTTCACACGGATACAACTATTACCTTCAGGTAAATGGCTCACAAATCTACATCTCAATACCAAACCGATCTTCCTCAGTTTAGCCCTACACATTTAATAAGACTTCTGATCTGCTGCCCTGGAAGGATGACTATTTGTCAGGTACTAACTTTGCAGTTATTACTGAACAGCTTGTATTTTTTCTCTGATGTTATTTCCTTTCCTCCATTGCTCCATTTCCTCCCTTTCCATTTCTAAAACTTCAATTTTTAATATACCTACCTACCAATGCTGGAATATTCTCCACCTTTCAGGTCCTCCTTCATAGTAAACCAATTAAATCCAGACAATATGCCTGTCTACATCTTGGTCATCTTGACCTACAATAAATATGTTCTTCTTTGGTTATTCACTGCTCCTGTCTTTCTGGACCTGTAAGTGAATTACATATACACATCACACTACCAGGATGTGGTGCACTTCAACATAGTAAACTAATCAATCCACAGCAACTTTAATTACTTTAAAAATGAAATGCAGCAGCAATAACAAAAATAATTGCTCTGTATCCTGTGACTGTTGCACTGAGGGAATCAGCGTGGAGCACCTGGTGCTTATGCCAGGAAACTTTCTTAGCCTTCAAGCCACCGTAGCTGAGTGAACTGCTGACCAGCAGCCCTTATGGGAGCACCACAGACATCACTCTCCAGAGCAGAACTGCCCAGCACCTTCTAGTCTCCACAAATGTATCCTTAATGTAGGCATCTTCACTCAAACAGATTACAGACCAGAGTTCTATGCATGAGTTGGATTTTGTCAAAAGCTCCAGCTTTCAACAGTAAACTACATGCAGCTTTGCATAGACATAAACAGTGTTTCATGTAAAAGTAACATCTGAAAATGGGATCTATTTTCTTGCTATTCAGCTGCATGTTTTTTACTTCCAGAGCTTATTACTCATAGCAGGAGCAGCATCCAAGAAAAAAACCAACAACAAACCAATAACTCCTTGCCTACATTTTAGTTGTTTTAATGGATACAATCCTGGACAATTTTTCAAGAACCACAGTTCATTTTTAAAGTTTTGCATATTGCTTTTTTCCATACACAGTTGGACCACGTGATCACTGTACATCCCTTTCAACTGAACTAGTCTCTTTTGTCTTCTTATTTTAACAGTCAGGAAAAGTATTAAAATGTTCACTCTAAATTTTGAAAAACAATTACCTGATACATTAAAGGAGGTCTGGTCCTCCTCTACTCCAGGGTTGCTCCCTGCAGCAAGCCAATACAAATGCCTTTTTCTCAGAGCAACAAGAAGTTAGTCTTGCTGTAAACTAAAGTCAGAGCTGGAGAAAAAGAACTGCAGAGGAAAATATTTTTAAAGTTTTTTTTTTTATATTTTGAACTTCAGGATCTTCATTTAACAGATAACTGAAGTGCACAGTTAAATCAAATGAAAGTTGAAAGAATTGCCTGTCTTTGTATGATAAGAGCAAGGAATTTCAGGAAAGTGCAACAGCACTAACATTTATAAATGTTTGCACAATGACCATAGGTACCTAGTCAAATCTTAATACAGTGATTGAATATATGTCTCCAACCCTGGTGGGCAGGAATACACAACCAGGAAACGCTCTAGGCAATGTCTATGTAAAACTCCCATCAATTGTCTGTATCAGCTCAAAATGGAGATACATTTAAATTAGGGCCAGTCTGTGAGCAGACATGGCCTTTGAAAGTCATTTGTTTTTCATGGAGAACAACGAAAAGCTCTCTGGGCCTGACTCTCCGCAGACTTGTACCCAGGTGGCTACCTATATACTTGCATTGCATGGGGATACCGTTATTACCATAGAATTGCTCAGTTATAACTACTTGCAAGTCCTTGTGTGACTAGAAATACATTCATAAAATGCAAAATACTAGGGGGGGGAAAAGCCAACATCTAGAAGCCAATCTGCACACATGCCATTTTCCCCTCTTGCTTCTCTTCCCCCCAGACTGGGGACAGTGTTAAAGCTGCTCCAAGTTGGCTGGTGACAACTCATTTCAACCATTCCCCCCAAAGTCCTAGCCTCAACTTTCTGTTTTCCATAGAATATAATTCTTTTAAAAATACCTTGACTACACTTTAGTTTCTTTTCTTACTATGCCACCGATGTAGTAGCCTGAAAACTTTGGGCTTCAAGTAATTTGACTTCAAGTCATTTTCAAGTGTCCTTTTCTCCTTTTCACGCATAAAAGGCTGCCCCTTCATTTCTCAGCTTTATTTTTCTCTCACCTATTTGTGAGCAATCACTCCTGCTTCAGCCAAGCATATAGAAACAAGGACTGAGCCAAGCCATATTTGCCTTGGGTCAGGCAAACAGGGCCCATGTGGCCCACCCTTAGCCAGGGGCAGGATGAAAGGCCAACCAGGCCTCCTCACGGTTTGGTGACATCTGAGCTAATCCTCCCTTCGTTTGGGAACAATTACAGAGAGTCACCTGAAAGTGTCTACAAATAAACCTCTTTCCAAAAGCTAAGAGAGGGTGGTTTTTCACCTCCAGCACTTGCAACCCATTTTCTGCTGTCACTTACACTGGTTGGAGCCCAGGGTGCTTTCACAGAGGGAAATTATTTACAACTTGCTCTGACTGCACCTCTTGGCTTTCTCACAGCTGATCCAGACTAGACAGTAGTTCATGCATGTTTTTCCCCTTAAATAAAGAATGATACAAATTATAGTTGTGTGTTTTCGCTTTTGCTCTGCTTATAGGGGTAAAATTCACCTTTCCTTGATGCTGCTCTTTGACAGATCCATACACTGCACACAAGTGAATCAAAATCCTCCTAAAAGCCTCAGCTGGTGGCTAAATCCTATGGAAAAGTAATTGTAAGAATAGACAAAACTGCAGTTTATAGAAGTAGCATCTGCACAAACAGTGAAGATGGAAACAAACATGGCCTCAAAGCTACTTTTAACGGCAATGGAATAAATTAGTGTTAGTCATATAGGGCTGTCCAAGTAAGCCTTCCTGTCAGCTTACACAAACCCAGGAAGCCTGCTCTAGCCCCAGTGTTCTGCATGGGATGTCCACTCATCACAATGGTTCACTGCAAACTACTCCTGGATTTGGCTCAACTTGTGTAGTTGCCAGATGAAAAAAGGGAATGCAGAGTGAGATTTGCTTACCCAAGCCCGTTTCCAGCCCACAGCCAAAAGACGCCATTTGGTATCTTCTAGCGTACAGCGAGTCAAAGGCAAGAAGTCCATATTTAAGTCAATACAAATCTGCCATAAGCCCCATGCTCCAATGCTAAATCCTACCCAGAGCTCATGTAACTGTTCATTTATTATCATCTATGTCATGTTGTTGCCAATGTGGGGCAATGTCTGACATAACTAGCTGGTTTCCCATCTTGTAGTGAGTTACAGTGCTACTCAGGAAAGACCAAGATGATACTAGAGGAGAGAGTGTGGACAATCAGAAGAAGCAACTGGGTCATCGCCATTTCCCTCATCTACAGACACCTACTCTCCAACGACTGAGGCAGTGCTGTGCTCTGAAGTACCCAATATCACTGTGGTGGTGGGTGTGCAGCTAGACAGGGTGGCAGTGGGATGGCTGGGAGATCCTCCACACCAGGGGGATACCTCCACACCACAGGGGACTACAGCTGGGAGGGGTTGTAAGCAGCACACAGCTGTTGTGCAGTGCTGGCAATTCTTTCCAGCCCTGAAAATGCTAAAGGGAAGCCTTAGAACCAAACTGAAGTAGTATAGAGGTGAGTTATCAGCTGAGAAGCAGCAGATGGCGAGTATGAACAGGAAAACTCAAGTCTCTTTTTATCACCTTTTCTGTCCTTTCTCTCTGAACCCAGGTAAATCTGCACCTGACAGTGACGCCTTCTTCCACCTTCAGTTTAAGAGAGACAGATCTGCATGAATTCAGGGCTCTTGGGACCTCACAGCACTTTTTTCTCTAACATAACTGGGAAGAATGAGTCTGGGTAAACACCTGGACAAGAGGCAGAAGACCTCTTTTGATCAAAAAAACGTGTTCATTGTATCAAGTGAGTTAGCTCTTCCTCTCACATAAGAGGCCACCATCAAGGCCTCAACCTGATAGTTTAAATCCCTTAACTATAATCTAGTTTGTCACCTGCATCTTTCCCACAGGAAGAACATGCTGTCTTGACAACAGCAGCAGCTGCAAGAGACCCAGCTGAGGTTGTGCAAGCATTGGCAGGCCCATTCTTCACCAATGGAGATGAGGAAACAGGACCAGTGTCGGGGCTCTGCCTATCTGCCACTGCTCTGGGATGGGGGCATAACTTTGTAGCTTCTCTCTTCAGTCAAAACAGAAAGCAGCCAACACCGGGTGAGGTGAAGAGTTCTCTCAACAAACGCTGTTACAATTGTTGATGTTGTAAGCATCACCTAGATAACAGTGATGGATACACTATAAGTCTGGAGGCAGGGCAAAAGTTATTCAGATGATTGGTTACTATGGTGTTTGGTTTGAGCTGTTCCAAGAAGAGAAAAAGACCATTTTGTATGACAACATCAAATGGAGTATTGCTTATGAACATCTGCCTCATGGTAAGGAGACCCATAAAAGTATTTTAGAATTAAAACTAAATATGTTTAATGTTCTACCTCAAAATATTTCCTAGCCTCTTTTATTTCCTGTTTCAAGCCAAATAAACTTATTTGAAAGGCAATGCACTTCTGCTTCCTGTTGCACCACAGGAATCAAGAAGAAAAAAATTGGGGCAGAAATAAGTAAAAAGAGAGAAACAAAATCAAATTCTCATGTTTTCTTACTGCAAAATAGCCTTAGCAGACCAGATATACCACCTCACAGTTCCTTCATTTCTACAACCGTTTCTTTACCTTGTAGTAACACTGCCAGAATTCACCAGTGGTGATTCCTTCCAAGCTGTTCAAAGGTTAGAAGTTGTGTAAAACGCTTTTAGTATTTATAAACAAAACTTTAAGCCATATAATAACAACGTACAGGACAAAACTCTTTATTTTCTATTCTAAAATTCTCAAAAGTATACATCATCTGTTGTCTTTCAATCTGTTTCATTGTCTAGGTTATCATTTGGTAAATAGGCTCTAAATTAGTAAACCATATTAAATATAAATTAGGTACACAGTTCCTTACTACAATTTCCTATTGCAAACAGTTTATACAGCAAATAAATAAATTTAGGCACAAAATGGCTATATGCAATAAAAAAAATATCTGGATTTAAGATTAGAATATTTGATTTGGCAGGAAGAGACTGAGATTCACCACATTTTCATTCCTCTAGAAACAGAATGTTATTTTTGTCCTTTGCAGTATAAATGAGCTTAGTGTGCCTAATGTGTGAAATACCTTTTGGACAGAACTGACTATTACATTAAAAGATAGATGGATGGAACCATTGAGTTCATAATCATACGACTGCTTTTGACTTTTCTCCAGAGCATGCAGTACTTAGGAGAAGAATGCAAACTGTAAATTAAACTCTCAGTTATCCTCAGCAACCTGATAGTCTGGCCCAAGAAATACTGCTAAGTCTGGCAGATCGAGAGAGTGCTGTGTGCATTACACAGAGGTGTGAGGAACGCAGCCCACCCCAGCTCATCTCACAGGGCACAGCTGGTGAATTGTACACAAAAAGGGGAAACAAGTCAGTTTGAGAAGAGGAGGTGAGAAGTGGCCTGAAGTAAAAATGGGAGACATTTTTTGCTTTCCTTCATATCCTGTTGCTTTTTCAGCCAAGCAGTTTTCATTGCCAGCTTATTTGAAAAGTGTTTTCTACCCAAACTGTTTTCAGACAGCAGAATCAATCTTCCCATTTAATATAATTTGATTTGGGAGTGCTCAATGCTGTTGAAACTCTTCAAGTCTCCCACATTACCATGCTTTAACCATGCCCTTTTTGCATTTCAGCCTATAGCACCTTCACACAGGACACCTGGCATTAATGAGCTGGTAGGGAAGATGGTCTTCCAAGAAGATGGGGCCAAACACCAATAAAACTTCTCTTGAGCATTTGCACCCTCCCTATCTCTGTGTCACTCTTCCATTTGTCTACCCTCTCTTCCTGCTCCCTTGCCATTTAGTTTTTGTGTGGAGCACTGAAAACCCGTATACTTTCACCAAGACTTTTCTTCAGCTCTCTTGTCTCCCTCTAACAGCAGCAGGTCCCTCAATCCAACACAGAACTTCCCGAGTCTGAAAACATTGCCTGGATAATGACTATTTTTGTCCTTGAACTTCCCAACACACAGCCCAGTGTTATTCCAGTAGTATGCAGGTGGACATGAATTCACTCTCAAATTTACAGTAAAATGAAAAGGATCATCCTAAGCCTGCTGAGAGAAAGATGTTAATTCTCATTCTTCACAACTAGGAAGTTACAAACAACTGAGAAGTCAAATGAACATGTTCCTAAAGCTAAGTCCACATTTTAAAGCTTACCAGGCAGCCATATGACTTAAGAATACTGCAGAGGCAGCCATATGACTTAAGAATACAGTCAAGGAGCAATCTCACCACTACACAACACAGCTACTTTAAGTAAAACTCCAGTGAAGACAGAGCCTGACAGGCAAAAATGCTTTCTGCTGGAACAAATTATTCTTTTCAGGGAACATCTATCAACAAAAGAGTTATTTTGCCTGTATAAGCACTGGAAGTACAGGGGCAGGTCCTTGACAAGGACCAAGGCAGTGGGTCTCCTGCCAGAGCAGACCAGCTCACAGTAGCTGTTTCTGCTGTTGTCCTGTACTGAGCACAGCTTAGACACAGGGAGAAATGACTTTGGGTGACTTAATATGAGACTCTAAGTAGCACTGTTTGAAAGCACAAGTGTTTTGTTTAACTATAACATAAATTGCTTACTTTTTTCAGCTGCCCACATCTTTGGCTTAGGGAAACAACAGCTGGCTGCTCTGGTCTGGTTCTTACAAAGGCGCAGGAAGGCAAACTTTTGGAAGCAATCACTATAAAGTCAAAGCAAAACCTTAATCAGAATTCTACTGCAGGCTCGTGAAAGGAATAAAAAAGGCTCATCCTAACAGCTGTCAAATACTCCAGTACTCAGTTTCTAGACTAGCATTTACCTCTTATTTTTTAACTTCTTGATGTCTTAATATTCAGATTTGTTTAAGACAAATTATTTTAGATTATAAGCAGAGTGTAAGTGCAGAGCAAACTATGTTCCAGATCTACTGATGGAGACTGAGACATCTCTATGTAAACCAAGGGATCCGTTTTAGTCAAGTACTGCTCTTTTCCCTTAATTCATAGATTTGGTTGCTTTGATTCAACAGGTAATTTTAAATTAATGGAATAGCTTCAGTGAACCAAACACATATTTGCAAGGTTATGGCAAAAAATTAGGATACAAACCAGCATTAGGGCATAAAACAAATTGGGTAAAGTTAAGAGACAAGCGGTAACCAAGACTGAGACCACAATCTGCATATTACAATGACTTTTAGGAGGATCAACATGAGCAAGTGATATATAAATTAATCACAGCCAAAACTCAAAGTATTTCTCATCCTAACCTTATTGTCTGTGAATAATCAGTTTAATACTGTATTACAGTCAATCATGAAAACTGCTTGTTCAAAAAAACCCATGTTGGGCAAATTAATCAGACTTTCTACATACTCTGGCATGAGGGCTTCTTTTTTGTTTAAATAATTACTTCAGATTTTGATGGTTTGTATTTCAAATTGAAATGTACTTCAGTTCTCCTTTTTCTAGAGCCTGGGACATTTTTTGTTTAACAAGCTTAAAAAAAACATGATAAACAAGAATTAATCTAGAGGGATAACACCACCTTGCTGGGCTTGATTCTGAGGTGACAAAAGTGAGCACGAGCACAATTGCATTGAATTTAATGAGTGCCACACTCCTAGAGCACACACTTAAAGGTGTTGTTGGCTTCTTTTGCTGCCATATTTTGCAATCAGTTTAGGTTTAGGGCTTTTTTCTTAGTTTTTTAATCTAAACTGCTTAAATATTCAGCTATAACCAGTCTGTAAGATACTCAACTTTTTTGATTTTATATGCTCGGGTTTTTCTTTGAGCTCTGCACTGTGACATCCCTGTGGAACTTGCATCTGAACATCTTCAGTCCTCTTGGTTCTTGAAGAATCCAGATTTCATCAGTTTATTCTGTAATCCTCTAACATGAGGGAGAGAGCATTAAAAAAATAGTTTATTTAAGATTAAAAACAACAACAAATTTTAAAATAGCAAATACCTTGGCTAAATGCCAGAAGATTTGTTAAACTCATACTTAGGAATGAGAATACCCTAAAACATACTAAGCTTCACTTCAAAGATGGGGCAAATCTGTTTATTCCTCCCTCCAGTTTTTTGATCATCATCTTCCTACTCAGAGGGAAGCAACTTAGATGCCTCTCTTTTCTTACAGATCATGACCCTTCAGGAATTACAGAAAAGGGCTCCCATGTTAGATGTGCTCTCCCTGAGATCAGCCTGCAAAGTGTAAAACTCCTTGGTTGCACAATCAGGAACAATTTTAGACCCGTCTTCTTTACCTCTCTCTACCACGCAGTTAAGCAATACTAAATATTTGGAACTCAATATCTAAATCATCCAGTGTAGAAAATTGGGATATTTCCTTCAGCTCTTCATAGCTTTTAGACTCAGTGCCTGATAAAGGAAAGCTCCAGATGGCATTATCTGGAGCAGTAACACAACATAACATGAGAACGTCCTCTGTGAACACTGCATCTGCAAGGTGTACAAGCTAAACACATATGGAAATTACATGTATGTGAAACGGAGCTGAGATGACAGTCAATATAATCAAGGAATTAGATTTATGTCCCCAGACAAAAAGCTCTGTACTTCATTGAAACCCTCTCCCATGTTGTCTGGTTTGCCTCTGAGGACATTTCAAACACCAACTGAAATCTAATATGTTACTGCTGGAAAGTGGTTTTCAAATATAGCCTTATCACTGTTGAGTGGGTTCTGTTCTTGCAATCGTATTGTCTTTCTTTATATCAATCTGCATACCTCTATGAACAGAAGCCTAATACCTATAAGTTCTTCTTCAAGTAGAGTTATGTAGACTAAGACTTAGTCATGAAATCAAGACATCAGTATTTTTTCCTCACAAGTCTGCATTGTTCTCTAGGGCTTCTAAAGCTAAATCTGCCTAGATGACTCGCACCCCATCCCCTCCTGCCTTCCCTAAACCCAGTGTAGGAAAAGAGGATGACTCAAGATTATAGGATTAGAATGTTTTCACTAGTTCTAATTCTTTCTTGATCAGTGATGTGTGTACACGGTTATTCACCACAAACTATTCGTTGGCCTAGTTAAAAATAGCAGTTTCACTCCTTTTGCCCAGCAGGGAGGTGTTCACACCATAACCTGGAACTAACAAGCCACCTTGTCTGCAAAACCAAGGACAGAGTGAGTAAAGGGTCTGAAACGCTGAGCTGGATAGCTGGGTTTTTTTCCAGTCCTTTTGGATTAGAACAGAAAAAAATACCACTAAAGCAGATGATGGCTGCACCACATGCTGGAACTCTTTTGTAGGGAAGTTCTGAGAATGCAGGGTTTCACTCTTCCTCATCTTTCACAGACCACTCACAGGTATCCCACAAAATTTGATATTTATGGAAGAAATTAATACTCTAGGAAAACAGATACTTAAAACTAGACTGGTGTTATCTAAGGTGATTTTAAACATCTAACTACACAGTCTTGCAGTAGGCAAAGCCCCAGTTATTTATGTTGCATAATTTTATCAGTTATGTAATTAATATGTAGTGTAACAAATCAGATTTTTTTTCCAAATTCAAAAACAATGTCCAAAGCAAATGTAATTTTTGTGGCATACCAGGTAATTACAGATCTGAGGAATAGACTCAAGGCACTTAGCATCATGAGACAATTTGCAGCGTGGCACTTGATGTCCAGGGATGTCCACTTAAAAGCAAAATAAAGTTTTGGTCAGTATTTTTTTTAACTTCCAGTAGCTGGGAAACAAAGCACAAAACAAATGACAAGTAAACATTCAGCCACAGGAAGCCATTAACAACAGTGGGCACCAATTAGGACCCAGCAGGTATCCTTTACACCGCCTGGTGCTCTAGCTCCTCCTCAAATACTTTGGCATAGCACTCTCAAACTCAGGTTTAGGAAACAACAGGCTGTTTCATTTACTCAGCAATTTGTAGCCACATATTCCTGCTGATAGGCCCATAAAGCTGTTTGTAGTCTTCTTCTGTTTCCCTTCAAGTTTGTGTCATTAGAAACTACAATTACTGTCTGTCCAAAGAGAATACTTTTCAGGAAAGAAAATAAAATTGAGATACTGTGATCCTTTTCTTCTTTGTCTCTCTCTCTCTCCTTTTCAGCTCCTCCCTTGGAGGAGAATGGACAACACAATGGCTGAGATCAGGAAAATGGGTTCATGGAGAAAATGTTTGGGAATTCTCAGATTTTGCAACAAGGACGATATATTTTTAAAGCACAGCCTTTTTCGTAGAACAAAGTGAAAAGGATATTGGTCTTAAAATTAAGCCAAGGTATTAAATAACTAATAAAGAGCCACATTAAAATATATTCTACTTCAGCCAAAAATATTCTACAAAATATATGCAATTTTGAGATCCTGATATCAACTATGAGATATTTTTTGTCTGGTTTCCAAAAAGCCTCCATAAATTATTCAAGCCTTTTAAAGTCTATCACAGACTGTGTCTCTCATCATCAGGGTAGAAGTACAGAGTTTTAAACTGTATTTACAAACTTGACTCTTATTTTTACATCTTATGATTGTGAAATAAAAAAGAAATAAAATAAAAAAGCCATTTTACCCAAAGAAGTACTCCTGCAGTGTTGTCACTGCAAAAATCAGAGAAGCCAAAATCCAGCCCAGAGAACCAAGAGCTCTTTCCAGTTGTGTCTCAATATAATGATACAAGTGGAAAAAATCCACTCAGCCCCACTATATTAAACCTTGTCTCTTCAACTGCCAACAGCTGAGGTTCTCTCCTGTGCCACTTCTACTGCTATCTGCACTGCCAGGTGATAATCAACCCAAAAATCATCAACTGACATTTGATCATTTCTTGATGTTTTTGGCATTACAAGAAATTAAGGAAAGCAGACTGTATTAATTCAGAGCCTGCCTTTTCAGGTCAGACCCCTTGCCTTCAAGACATGCTTTTTTCACCCTGCCTCTGCTATGTAAGAAAAAATAAATAAATAAATAAATAAATGAATAAAATCAAACCTCAGCAGATTAGTGAGTGAGTTTCCAACAGCACTTAAAGTTTAATCCCTGCTGGCTGTTGGCAAAGGTGCGCCCATCTATCTATCCTCTAGCTCCCTACATCTCTGCTGACAGCTCTTACCGAATCTCCCGACTACCTGGCTCCTCTAACAGCTTGTCAGGGCCGTTCACGTGCTACCTCTGTATGCAACAGCCCTCACAGCCTGCACTAAAAATCACCATTGACAGTGGGACGACCTCTGCAACAGAGCTCCCAGGACGCCCGTCTGATGAATTTCAAAGAATAGCCAGCTATATGCCTTAAGCCTCATGACATACACCTTGGTTCTTCCATACAAGTATGTGGTTTAGAGGTGTCCTTATGGTTCCCAGATACTGGCAGCCCAGAATTCGGAAAGATCCCACAATCCCTATACGTGTCCACAACTCACCAGGCCAATATTCCTGTCACGGGAAGTGGCTAGCAAGACCAAGTACTGTGACAGCAGTGCAGCCGAATTCTTCCCCCTGCTACTTTCCAGCTCAGCGCTTTCAAGGAGACTACATAGCCACCAAGTAAGAGAAACTCAGTACCTGGCCTATTCCTCATGGCTCAGTGGGTAACCAAGTGCTGGAGGGTCTGCATCACTTGCCTGGCATGCTGGAAGACTGGAGCTCTGCATAACTGAGGTTCCTCAGCAATACAGAAAAATGCTAGATGTGGCAAAATATAGGTACAACCAGCTTGCCCACTGCCACAGATCTAGACTTGTCACAGAATTGAACTGAGCTGGGCTCTGCTGACATGCCATTCCATGAATACATGCAAGCTCAGACATCCCCCTCTGTAGCTGAAAGGACATAGCTGTGGTAGACACTGAATCTTCATAACGAGGATTATTCAACCCATTTGAGATTAGCATGGGCTTGCTTTCCCTGGGTACCAAATTGCTGGGAGTTTCCCTCATTAGAGTGAGGGCTGCCCTGTTCCCCTTTGAGAAGGAAACTACTGTTCCTGCACACAAACATTTCAGTTTTGTCAAAGAAATTTGGTACACAAAATTACACGCTTAAGTGCTGATCACTTAAGTGTACATAAATCCAGCGTGTGCACATAAAACACCAACTAGTAAGAAAGGTGGTATTATTTGTACAACTATGTGCATATATACATATAAGCAATTCTTTGGAAACAAAAGTTATATACCAAGATCAAAAGATGCAATCTCCTTGGTCTATAACCACCTACAAATCAGGTGGCTCATCGAAGCCAGTCATCTAGGCTCCTTCTGTAGTCAAGCAAGAGAGATAAGTGCCTCCCGATTGCTATTTATCCCATTCTAAGTTAGGTGAGTAAAATAGATGAGGTGAATCACCCTGGCATTGCTATCGGCCATGTGGGGGAGGAGGTGTCTTAGATGACTAGTTTAGGAGAGATACTTAACTTTCAGCAGCTAATGTTAAGAGGAATCCCATGCTGCAAGATTTGGGAGGATTATAGAGACTCACATTGTATTTGGTCTCACAAAGAAAATAAAACTTTAAATTTCCCATGGCAAAAAAAAAAAAAGTAATCATACGGCATACGGTCTCACGGTCTCCATCATTCAAGCTGTAGACCACTGAATATATTATAGTCAGAGGGTTTGGGGTTTTATGCATGTTTTCCTAAAGAAATAAGGTTCACACTGTTTTGTTTTCCCCAGCAAATGAAGTTCACATTCTGGTTGCAAAGAAATTATCTGTTGTAAACCTATTAGCTAATTTCATTTAAATATGACAGACACACACACACACACATAGATATATATATGTATAAAATTAATCTTACACATTTTGTAGGAGCCCATCACATTCCCAAGGAAAGGTCAGATCTGTTAGTGCTGGCCAAAGGGAAGTGGTGGGGGCATGGCATCTCCCCAAAGATGAAGCTCTCATGATCTGTCTTGAGGCACAAACCCAGAGGAGGAACTTGTTTAGCTCACTGCCCCCATTCAAGCCACACTACAGTGTCAATTAGAGACAACAGTTTTTCACTTCAGCAGTGCAAAGTATCTGTTTAGATTTAGCATAATATTCATGCAAACAGTAAGAAGAACTTTTGTCAGTTGTAACTCTCAGTTGTACCTCTTGCACTACTGAAACAGGTAGGCTTGTTTCTTTTTCTCCATGCTAGCTAAGTATATGCTTGCATTTACTACTTACAAATGTAGGTAAGTCCACACAAATAAGAACCTGCTCAGACCAACTGGACGCAGTTTGCAAATTGCTTTAAACCACTAATATTTACTTTAATTAGGGAATTACATTTAATACTTTTGATAAGATTCACACCTGGCATTCTTGCAAGGCTAGCTGTCAAATTGAAAAGTTCAGGTTTGTGCCAGTAACACACATAATCTTCAGTCACCAGCTGCCTAGTTTCTCCCTGTGTGGGAAAGAATGTGCTACTTCACAAGCCCCCAAAAAACTAAACTCAAAAATAGGTTGAGAAAGAGCCAGACAGTGCATTTACTCTTTTTCCCCGTTTACTTCCTCGGTCTTCTGCTTTAGGATTTTCCCTTCTCATGTCAATTATTTGCAAAATGGAGAGAGAGAATAAAAGAAGTGATTAAATGAGCCCCTGATTGGTAGTGGCTATAAATTCTAGAGGTCAGAGCCTGGTCTCACAGAGCAAGTAAAAAGTAGACATAAGATTTGCCTTTTGCTGTGTTGCTGTGGTCGATTGAAAAGATTCACATATACCTACCAGCACTATATTGATATTTAGTTGTTAATAAGTAACTGCCATGGTCACAGCTGAAATACCAGTTTACACAGTAATTCATGTTTTGTGTTCCTTTAAACACAGCTATAACCCTCTCACACTAATAGTCCTCCTGAAATTCAAAATGGTTGAGGAGAGAGGAGCAAAGGGCTTTAATTTCCTTGTTGGTTTACAACCATTTCACCTGCCTTATCCCAGACCTTGGTGCTGCATTCCAGTAGTTCAAGCACTGAGAAAGTGAGAGAGATATAAAAGGACCATAAAACAGGAACACCGGGAGATGGAGATCAACAGGTCACACACTACATTTTTACAGCCCCACTTTCCCAAGATGCTACCTCACAGACAGTCAAAGCCTGGGCATCAGCAGGCAAGGATCAGAGCAAAGCAGTGTCTACCCTGTATGTGCCCACTTGCTTCCACTCTCCACAACTTATAGTATACGTACATTCCTCTGCAGAGCAACTGCAAGAGTTGGGTTCAGAAGAGCAGTGAACTTGAAACATTAGAACACACATTTAAATGCCTTGCCTCACAGCAAACATACCTGGTGGGATTTTTTTCTCATGATACCCACTGTAACTGTATCCAACAGAGAAACAGGTACTGGCAGGTCATCTTCTGCTACAGCAGAACCCTGCTTTCAGTTCCCCCGCAGTCAGTTTTTCCCCTCTCCCTGCTCCCAAATCTATTCTTCTGAAGAATGTACCCAAGGGGAAAAAATACCTAACAACCTAAATTACCCTGTCCTTTTCTCCAACAGACCTTTTTTTTTTATATATATAGACTGGCATAACCAGACCTTCTGTCTGTAGGTTATTTTGTTTGCTAACAATAAATAGATGTCAAGAGTAAAAATTAGTGATTATTTGCTCATGTATCAATGCATTACACACCTGAGCCAGAGATTTTAAATCTTAATACAGTTTCACAGGCTCCAACAGTACAAATAATCCAGTAGGATCAATAATTTCACACCTCCTAGGGTGCACTGCAGATACTTTAAAAGCAATGAAATAAGCAGATGCTGGGTGCACATCTCTGGCCGTGTCTACGTTAGCACAGCAGAAGCTGAACCTGAAGAAAGAAAGTCAGCATTGAGAATCCAACAACCAGTTTGTGATATCTTTTTCTTTGGGCTACTTCTAATCTGGATCTACGGACTGAAACACCCACTGGCAGCTGGCACACACAAGGTGAAGCACATCATCCATCAGTCCCATCTGTCCGCAACCCTACTCCACAGCACTGTACTGAGCACCAAGGACTGACGGCCAGAGGCTCACTTCACAGTACGTTGCAGGTCTGAACTGCTTAGCTCTAAAGACTTTTGTTCCATAAATATAAGTATTATCAAGTATCTCAAGTATTTCCAGTTAAAATTGGTAGGAATAATGATGATTTAAACTCTATCAGCAGCCAGGGTCACTTATTTAAATACATTGATTTTCATCACCAATGCTGTTCTCCTGCTCTATACCCAAAACACTCCAGGCCCCACCATGTCCCTGCAGACACGCCTGCCAATGAACATGAGGGCAATTAGACATGTTTACAATAAAAGACCCAAGTTGACCTACCCATTGCAACAAATGCAGTCTGCTCTACAGCGAGATCTTGGGCAGAAAAATCATTGTGGGGTTTTGTAATTTCATTTCCCCATTAATCTCATTGACCTTATATCCACATATGCAACTCACTGGGGAAATTATTCCCTTATACAAGCTTAAGAGACTGAAAGAGGCGAAAACTTGAGCTGGTGTTCCTTTTTAGACTTTGAGGTCCCCATGACACGGTTGACAAGGCCACAAAAGTTCAACTATTTCACGTGTGCAGGCCCAGGCAGAGGAAGCCTATATTTTCTGGCCATCGGTGCATTTACTTGACATTAACATACAGTGGGAAAGAGCAGCGTGGAAGCCCTGAGCAATAATGTGTGAGTAACTCCTGTAAAGAGAGGCATTAGCATACTTTTACAAATCTGGCTGACAACTTAGTAATTGGATACAGTGACTTTTCCACACAGGCTCCCAGACCCATTGGCACACCAGTGTGGGAAGAGTTTGCCTGGAGGCTGCTCATGCTGGCTCTGCCACGCCAAGGGGTTACCAGCAGGCATCCAGCAGGCATCAGGCTGCAAGCAATCCAGGGGACACTTTCACTGATGGCTACAAGTCAGGAAAATAAAGGGGGAAAACATTTCTTTAAAAAAAAAAAAAAAGGTATGTTTGTATGTTGAAGGACAACATATGAAAAAGAAACTATTTTGGGCAGTTTGAAAAAAATAAATCTATTAGAAGCTATTTTTGAAATGTTAAATTAGACTACTGAAAGGACATAAATAGCTAGTCTGATTTTACAAGCACACATTTCATCTTCCGTCACCAAATTAAGTTTTTCTCAACCCTCAAGCTTTAATAAAATTCCCTAATTCTTTTAAAAAGTTCCTAACAGTGAACAAGGCAAACTTGAGCTTTTGCTATGCACCAGACGGGACAGCGTACACCAGGGTCTATCCCGTCCCCCACCTGCAACTCTGTTTGCTTTACACAAATCTCACCCAGAATACAAGTCCTGTTTTGCCAGCAGTTACACCTAGCGGGGGGGAGGGGGCACAATTCCTGACAACTCATTTAAACAGTTCTGGAGCCCACGGCAGGCTCTCAGGCATAACTTTTCAAACAAGCTGGGACCAAGAACAGTTAGGAAGTGCACTTTTCCTCAGCCAGTTGCTACTGGACTCCCATAGCATCATGAGTTAATCGGGACTAACAGTCGTGTTGTAGTCTGACTACTAGTGCAGAGGAAAATATTATGAGAGAGATATATAAGCGAAGAGAAGCCTGCTTGCCACATTTGCAAAGTGCAGTGTGAACATAAAAGAATAAGTACTGTACTTGGGAAGCATTTTATTTTATTTTTATTTTCTGCCTAAGAAAATTAACAGGGTGTTTATCTAGCCCAGGGAAAAAAAACAGTGCTTCACTAGCAGCAGACTTCAGTCTACATGACTCAGGACTTTACAACTGGAACAGTCTCTGAGCACCAACCTGTGCGAGGAAGCACTTAAACACCGAATTTTAAACTTGTACAAAACTCTTATTTCAGTTTAATAGTGACGTACGTTAATTCAGCCTAAATCATCTGCTTACTAATATAGTTAAACAGAATTAATTTTAAATTGCAATGTGTTAAATTCAAGATTTTTGCACTGCATTACCTAAATCTATATTAAACCAACATAAATTTTAGAGGCAAACTTTTTACAGTGCAGCCTTTTCAGCCCTTGCTTTCTACATACTTGGTAAAATACAAGTGAACGTACTCTCATCTCAACATTTCCCTAACCTTTACCTATAAAGCAAAAAAACCCAACCCAACCCAAAACAAAACAAAAAACCCAACAGATGGTTTGATACTTTTAAAGTGATAATAATTTTACACAAGTCGAAATTAAGGTTTGTACGTCATGATTAAAGCAATTCCCTCTCAACAGGGACTGTGGTGCTCCAAAAATAATTCAATGCAGTATTCCCCTGTTAAGTATGGAGAAAAGTGTTTCCTTTAGAAGAGGAAATTCTCTTAAGGAAGTTGTTTTAAGATAAATAAAAGTTCAGGATGAAGCCAGCAAAAGGTGTGAAGGATTTCTCTTTGATTTCCCAGCTTGTGTATTTGGGCTCAGACACAGACTATATTTTATGCACATATTAATAGGATGCTAATAAGCCTACAACTCTACTTTAACAGGGACCTGTAGAGACAACCCGATATATGGCACCAGATATATTAGCTGGCTTAAGTAGATTTATTTCCCCCTCACACAGGGAATCCAACTACCTATTTTTAATCACAAGTTCAGACAAAAACTTCTTGCAAAGTTAAACTATCACTTTTCTTAGAGTGTTTTTTGGTAAAAGCAGTCTTCAAAAGATTAAGGTAGAATCCCAACCTTTAAGAATAGCTTAGGAGTAGCTTTTACTCTTCACTGGTAATCTTGTATGCAAAATAAGGTCAGTTGGAAACTTGCTTAAATTATTAGGTCATGAAAACAATACCGGCATCAAAATCACGGAGCACAGAAATTGGCAGCACGTATTTAAATAACTTGTTGCATCTCACGAAAAACTTTGGGAGTGATCCTAACTAGTTGCAAACCTCTGAGATATTTTGAAATTAAACTCTTCAGTTTGGTTTTAAATGTCACATGTAAAATTGATAACAGTGATGCAAAGAGAAATAAAAAGTAGTAGGTAAAGGTAATCACAACGATATTTATATTCTAGTTCAGAGTGACCCTTAAAAAATAATCCAGAAATTATATCTAATAGCACCTTAATTACTTAAGTTAAGCACACATTCAAATAACTCTTCCATATATCACCTCCCTCACAACAGTTTTTCACCTTTTCAACACTGTATTTCATACTTCTCCAACAACAATAGATTAGAACTTTGTTTTCATCCTCATCCACTTATAAAACAGGTCTTTTGCTTAAAAATTACACACAAAATGGAATTAAAACAAAACCCAAACGAAAAATACAACAAACCACAACTCATTTCCATTTGAAAATATCAAGTGTTCTTAGTCTGCTGATATAGAAAATTCTCCTCTGTAGTAACTGTTGTTATAATGCAATTTAAAAAAAAATCATAACAAGGGTTTTTGTTGCTGTTTAGAAATATTCTATGAGATGAGACTTTTACAGTCGTCCCCCCCCCAGTATATATTAATATTTCCAGCATGATCAATTGGCCAGTATGTATGTGGCCAAACACTAATAAAACTGTCACGTACGTTCTCCTGTCTTGGGAAGGTTCTCAGCTTTGGTCCACTTATTGCTGTCAGCTCAAGGCTGTACTGACAGTATTTGGTCCATTTGATTTCAGTGGCCATCAAAATAACCCAGATAACTATCAATCATCAGTTATTGTTATTTGTCAGCTTGAAGAAAGTCTGGCAGCCTTTCTGTTTGTAATGCAAAAGCCAATAAATGAGTATAGTTCTGAAATTACAAAGCAGTTTATTAATTTGACTGTTGGCTAATATGGGATTCCCCTTCCCTTCCCCACTATTTCTACATGCTGAGTTTCATCTGTTCACTTGACCCTCTTCTCAAGAGAATGAAAAGAGCAGAATCAAACTGTTACACAAAGATGTTTCATGGGCGCATCACAAAGCATTCAGAATGCTCTTGTGTCTGTGTAATTGACTTCAGATGACCCTCCTAAAATCAAGCACATTCTGAAATAAGGCAGCCTGCACTTCTCCAAAGGTGCTGTTCCTGATGTACATGACTGCCATCAGCACAGCACGATGACTTACACAAAGTTTTTCTTTTTTAAATCTCACTTGCTGACGTGAACACCGTGCTGGAAGGGATGTCTCTCACCCTCCTCTCACTGGAAGTCCAGCTTTCATAGAATGGCTTGGGTTGGAAGGGACCTTAAATATCATCTAGTTCCAATCGCGCTGCCATGAGCAGAGACACCTTCCACTACACATGTATGAAGGTCCTGAATTTCAGGCATCTGATTCTCTTGGAAGATGAGAGAAGCTGCTGGTCCTCACAGCCTCCATAAAGACATGGAATTACTTGAACAGGACACTGAAAATAGAACTTCACCTCATTAGTGCAAATAACCTCCACTCCTAGGTTTATAGGTCTGATATTATAGATTTTATATGAGAAATGTAGACTGCTTGCATCTAATACTATATATAGTATAGAAATACAGACGGCTTGCATCACTAAGCATGTGGCAAGACCAAAAGCACACACTGTATGTGTTGCATACAGCGCCGCAAAGTACTGTTAGAATGTCACAGAAAAAAATAAATATGGAAAAATCTGAAATAAACTTGAAACCCACAGGCTCCACCTGAGCTACCTTCTGAATGAGCATGAGATGTTCCCAAGCAGTTTGTAGCACTGAGAGAATTACCCACTTACGCTCTGCTTCAGTTTTTGGAACTAAGCCTCCAAATTCTTTGATATGGGGTTTGACTAGACCAGTAGTGCCAGAAAAATACTGTAGGCACCACAGGTGGGCTTTGCTGGAGCACAAACGGAGAGGCAGGACGACTTCACTAAAGTGTTAATCAAAGAGGAGGCCGGGGAAGCTGTGAGCAGCAGACAAGCCACCTGCACAAAACCATGTTAACAAGGGCAAGACATCAAACAACAGAGTCCCACAAAGCAAGTGACAGGTGAAAAAGGAACAAGGAAGATCCTTATTGCACACTGACGACCCAGCATCTGCAGTAGGATTGGAACATGGACACGGAGTTCATGACATCTTAAAGAAAAGCCTTGACAAAGGCATAAAAGCAGAATCAGAAACCACATAAGCTGTGATTGGTGAAAAAAGCACCTTGCAGATGTGCCAATGCCCATTTGCAGGTACCTGCTGCATCTCCTGGGTTATGAGTGCTCAAAGGCTGTGCTTTACTGAGACTCAAGTTGTCAGAGCCTTCGCCAGTGAAACCAGCTCAGCAACATTTTCTAGGAAACGAGGAAAGCTCTGGGTCCCCTGGACAGGAGAGCCACAACCCTGAGGGACCCACCACCACAAAACAGAGAAAACATCATTGCCTAGTGAAGGTCTGGATCACGGGGCTACTAGGAGGGAACTCCAACTGCTGGTCTTTCTGTCACAACCTGCCAAGAACTCAACAGACAAATAACACTGCAGACTTAGAAGCAACTGCTAAGCTCCCTACTTCCCGGCGCAGGGAATGCCCCATGCCTCCACTGCTGGGGTAATTCAGTTCTTACATACTTCTTTGCAGTGCTCAGGTGCCTGCAAAACCCCCCAGAGGTTCACTACTCATCTGTGGAGACTACAGAGATGAACTCAATTTTTAATTTAAGAAAAAAACCGAGGTAGAATAAAACCACAATAACATAGCACATACTTTCAGTCCTGTTACACTCCATAAAGAAACATGTTTGAGCAGATATTTATAGCAATCATTTAGAATATCATATCCCATACCCAAGTGAGAGATCATTTTGAAAGAGGAAGATACAAGGTACGGAAAGAAAAGCCCTGCGAGAAGCAGCTTAAAAAATAAAATGGACATTTGGTTTAGGTTTTCTTGGTTTCCTTTTTCATAACAAAGTTGAAAACAAACAAAAACCCAACATCACTCCCATCAAAACAAAACTACCAACAATAATAAGTACAATAAAACTCAAAACCAAATGCTTGCCTTGGCACAGGAGTGCTGTGCTTGGATACTATAGCATCCACAGGCTTCACAGGAGGCTGTTCAGCAAAGCTGCTGCTTGCACTGCCCAAACTCTTTGTCACAGCTTTCCTTAAATGCTGTGAACAAAGGGGTTTGTGTTTTTTTTTTTTTTAAATAATAATCAAAATCAAAAAACCATGAGTGTAATGGCTTCAGACACCTAGTTAAGTGGCCTGTTTCCCAAAAGTGCTGATGACCCAGGAGCTCCCATTCACTTCAAAGCGTAGGATCTGGGAATGTTTGTTGCTTTAAGATTTATGGTGTCCCTACATCCTAACCAAGAGACTCAAGAAATTACAACTACTAGCTCATCTCCATTAAAATTAGAAAGAAGTGCTAAACTGATTTGTGGCATCTATTCCAGAGGCCAATGCGTTCATGTCTTCACAGACCCTGCCAGAGGAATAACTAGCGTGAAGAAATGATACCCCAGGGAAAGCTTTGCTAAGGGGAAAGAGGGCATGATCTGACAGAGGCAGCAGCAAACGAGAGAGAGAAGAGGACGAGAGCTGTTTCTGCCTGCAGGCTAGTACTAAATGAACAAAATGTTATCCAGCTCACTGCTCTGACCATATTCCCACCCGCGAGTCAGCTTAACAAGATTTTGTAAAAACAGAATCACAAGCTGCGCAGTTACAGTCCAAGACAGCGTGCAGAAATTCAAGCTAAACAAAATGATAGCATCAGGACCAAAACCCTTGATGCATAGGAGGGGGAGAATTCTCACCGTGTAACAAAGCTGTTGTACAGTCAAGTTGACAGAACAAACCTACAAAATCTATGCAAACCCCTAAACATTCAGATATTGACATCCACTGGGATTTAAAATTTGACTGTCAGACCTTGAAAATAAATGTGATACTTCACTAGAGGCAGGATTGTTCCCCGGTACTTCACAAAACCACAGCATGCTTTGCCCATGAAAATTTTGAAGGGCTTTCTCCTCTTCTGAGGAAAAAAAGGAGCAACTGTGAAGGAGTAAGAGTCCATAAAAGGATGCCAGTGTTCGCAACCTGAGTGACAGACAGGAAGGAGATTTCCACAATTGGCATTTGGTGAATTGCAAGCTATAAAAACTGCTTGGATTGCTGGGTTGTCTGCAGCTTCTAGGCCCAGCAGTTTAATTCTGTCTGCTACTAAAAGATCTTAGTTTATTTAAAACATCATTTCAGAAATTCTTTCTGTATCATATGAAAGCAAGAAAAGAATAATCTCACTTCTTATTTAGTAGGTTACATTTTCAGTGGGTGCATAACTACAAAAGTGGTTTCAATATCTCACATAATTTTGCATCTATTACTGAAAAAAATCGTTGCTTACTATTGTAGTTACTGTTACAAACTGCCTTCCTTCCATTTTGCCTGATTTATTTTGCCTTTATTGTGCTTAGTGCTGCACGCAGGCATTTTTTTCTACTTTTAAATCTGCTAGGTCTTTATTATCACACATAAACTGCTGAAATAACTGTGCATCTGTGCTGAAGTCACACCTTAATAACCCAGGCCCCCAGTGCAGATCTGTCCACTTTAGGTGAACTAGACATAGAAAATCCTTTCCTATACCAAAAAGAAAAAAAAAGGTTTCCAGAGGAAAACGTAAGTGAATTCTTTCTGAAAACAAATTTCCTCTCCTAATCCAAAGAATTTCATACATCTGTTGCAGTGGAAGTAGGAAAGAGGTTTGTCCTTTCCCTTCATTCAGCACAAAGTTGTACTGTAAGTACAGATGGAAATCTTGAGTGATACAAATGAACTTTTAAGGCTTAACATTCAGGTATTAGAAGACATAGGTAAAAAAAAAATAAACAAAATAAATAAAGTCTGTTTTTTTTGTTGCTCTTCTGAAGCTG
This sequence comes from Jacana jacana, assembly GCA_013400555.1. Taxonomy (NCBI): domain Eukaryota; kingdom Metazoa; phylum Chordata; class Aves; order Charadriiformes; family Jacanidae; genus Jacana; species Jacana jacana. The sequence goes on along the minus strand of VZTM01010384.1, from coordinate 9,274 downwards.
TAAAGCAATACAGCTCCGTCACCCCCCTGGCTAGGCAATCCTTCTGCAAGGCAAAGCCCAGCCATATGAGTCAGATGAAGACTGTCAAAAGTACAAGTGTTAATTCTCCTTTCTTTTGAGGGAAGCACCATGTTTGAGCACACCAGCTCTGCTTAACTAATAATGGCCCTACAAGGGCAGGGTTTTGACATCTGCTTTCAAACTGTCTCTCTTAATGGGATTTCTCAGTCTTCCTGGCTATTTTGTTTCTTGGGACCTTCCAGAGTTCCCTAATTAGAAAAAAAAAAAAAAAATTAGTTTCCAGTAATAGAAAACATGTTGATCCTCTCATGAACACAACATTCTTATTAAAAGTCATAAAAACAGGCTACACAGATCTTGATATGTTGCTCCCTCTGCACAACATCCTCATGCCCCTCAACTTGGTGTTTTTGTTTTTTTTTTTTCTGTTCAAGACTTTGACCCTAAAATCAGATCAGACATTGGGGTCTGCTTTTGGACTTCTCTATTCAGCAAGTCCCAGAAGCACTCACACATGGCATTTCTCTGCCTGTGGAGACCCTTACACATTTTAAGATGGCACTAGAGGGGAAAAAAAGGTGCTCTCAAACCATTTATGCTTGGCAGATTTTTTGTGAAATGCATGAATTTTTCATCTTTGTTGAACATATGTAATCCTGGATAGGTGGAAAAATCAAAGGAAAAGCTAAAGGGACTGAGTTCTTTAGCAAGCTGAAACTGTTTAAATTATAAAAGCCCTTTGAGATGTCATTCCACATACTCATTTTTTCTGTCTTTAAGAGGGAAGAGACAGACTGGTCTTTGATATATACCTGAAAAATTTATCTGTATTGTATTATTAAAATAAACTAATTAAGGCAAGAAGAAGATGAAACACAACTTTCCTTTCCCCATAGCCCAGCGGAGCTCTTAGGAGCAGAAACATACTAGCACTTCCATTTGATCCAAGTACTTGTAGGGCAAACTGGAAATCGAGACACTCTGGACTCAGAGCAAGTGAACACACACAAAACCATCTCACGTGGAATACAGAGAAGCATAGAGAAGAGTTACAGACCACTAGTAGCTGCTTGAAGGTAACATCCCCAGGGTTTCTTCCTGGGGAAAGGGGAAGGCACCAACAGGTTTAGCCCATGAACTCTTTTCCTTCCCCAGTTTCTGGAAGAAATCTCTGGAATTTGTCTAAACTCAACTAGAAAGAACCCGGGCAGGAGGACTTTTTTAGGGGCTATCTTGTACACGCCATTATCAGCGTGCTTTCGAACTCCAGTCCGTAAAGAGCAGACAGCAGTGTTTTCGGCTGCACGCAGCAGGCGACTCCTGCGATTCCTCAGTAGATGGCACCGTTGATCCGGCTGTCACCTAAGGGACACCTCTGCCCGCGGCCTTCTCCGCGCTTTGGTACCTGCCGCCCTGGACCCCGCTTTCCCTCCACAGGCATTCTCTCGGTAAGGTTGACAGCTTGTCTCTACACCCTGCCCGAGTCCCCGGGAGCTTGGATTTTTAACTGCCTTAGTGTACTGGGAAGTGATTTCAGCTGCCCAATCCGCTAAATAGCAACGGACACTCAAGAGTTACAGTAAAAGGAGGAAAAGAATACCCGTAGGACTTAGCTTTCTGAAAGAAAAGCACAGCCATGCTTACAACGGAGTAAAAGGCATCTTTTCAACTGCGTGCAATTGCAGCCTCTGGCACGACAAGATTATAGCTGCCATCCTACTGCGTGACACTGTCATGCAGGTGACATGATGGTACTTGAAGTAAAGGCAAATCTCTTTCAGTTATCAGCAAGGCATGAGCTGGGCCATGGTGTAGTCGGGCGCTGACTTCCCACCGTGCTTTGTTGGAGGAAATGGTAAAAGTGAGCATTAACCATGAGAAAACATTGAACGTATCCCACAGCACTGACTACAAAAAGGTTTTTAAAAAATCCCTCTTTTACCATACCACATGTCTGCATACGGCATTATGGAAATAAATGCTGATGATTACCATCCCTTTAAGGTCTAGCTAGATAAGGTCAGCTATCATTTGATGCACAGGTAAACACTCTACACTGAAAATGATAAAATAACTCCCTCTCATCTGCCAGCTGTTGAAATCAACAAGCACTGTAGCACAGTTAACAAAATACCACACCTAAAAAGAAATGCCTCATTCCCCTTAGTATGCAGTGTAGTACAATGGGAGTTTGTCTGAAGACTTCTTTCAGCCTTAGGCTATTTGTCCATTAAAATTTTTCTCTTGCCCACAGAGACGTAAACAAAGAATAAAAAAATAAACAAATCAATTAAAGATACAGGTAGAATAACCAAAACTGCTATCAGAATCTGTTCTCACCAGCTAAACCAAGGAATTACCTCAGTGCTCCACCATTACAGAAACTCTCTTGGTGCCTGTGTACCAAGCACTAACCAGGGAGTTCCAGTCCCTGGGTAACCGAACCATTTCATTGCTACGTGATCAGGAATCTTGAAATACAGTAGCGTCGGTTATCAGATAACCTGCTATAAAGCCACTACCTGATCCCATCAGGGCTTGCTTCATCACACCTTCCTCATCTTCCCCTCTAAATACTGTTTTGCTATTTCTCCTCTTTGCCATCTTCGGTAGTCCTCTCCTACTCATGGTTATTCCATACAAAGCTAAACCAGTATAAAAAAAAAGAAAAATAAAAGGGGGGGGGGAACTGCACCACTGTGGCTATGGATACTTGCTGGAATACTTGTCTTTGCCAATATATAATTCAGACCCTGCTAATACACATGCAACTCATACATCTGTTTGAGCACGTAAGTTTTAATTCATAAATATTTTAAAACTTGCTGGTATTACGCAATAGCACAAGGTAACAAACTACTTCAAAATACAAAGAATTAGTATGAGCACTGTGTTTCTAAGGCTTTGAGTCACTGTCTCAACATGTATGCCTGGGTCGCTACCCCTAGGTATGAAACTAAGGGAAAACTTCAGCCAATAACCAGAACAAAGATAGAATATAGCTGGTTGTAACACACTCTTACACACTACACATACTTCAAAACACTGACAGCCTGCCTCTGGTCCTCTGCCATCTCTGGTAAACTGGAGTTGAAGTTGCACATGTTTATTGACAAGTTAACATACTCGGCAGACAGACCCTTCTGCTGTCTAGAACAGAACTGGACAGCCAAAATCCTGCAGGCTGCACCAGCAAGCTGTGAAGATGTCTTCCCACACAACCTATAAATTCTGCTGAAAGACAAAGCATCTGCCACATGATGGAATCAATATATCAGGGAAATCCACACCAGGTAGGTAGGTATGACTCAGGACCTGCAGGACACAGGCAACAGAAGGAGGACTGGAGGGATGGCCCGTGGCAGTACAACAGCTCTGGGGGCTCAGGCTCACAGGTAGGCAAGGCTTGTCCAAAGTTTGTATACAATGAAGTCAGCTATGTTAGTTGGTTGAGTGCCTGTTACACATTTTGGGGAAAAAAAAA
>VZTM01010383.1:43800-65397 GCA_013400555.1 Jacana jacana | reverse complement strand
TCGCTAGCATTCACTGCCCTCAAAGGGAAGCATCAGTTTCTTATTGCATGCAAAATTTTCCATCAGGGAACTGAAGAATTTGAGCTACATCTAGTATTAGATAAGTATGTAACTGTGACAGTTCTCCAACAGAAAAGCACCCTGCCAAAGAAACAGGCTGTACCCATGCTATTAAACAGTAACTTTCAGAAAGCTCTGTGTGTGTGGAGAGAAAGAGGTTACACCCAAACTGCCCGCTGGGAATCATCCTTGATTTATTCTAATTGCTAAACACTGCTGAGCAATTATTAGTAAGGGCACAAGTTATGAAGTAATGAAGTTAGTACAGGACAAAAATCTTGCCAGGAACTATTCTAGTACTTTAATGCAATAGAGTGTTCCTATGTCCAAGATAATTTCCCAACATGGTTTCATTTATTTATATAGCTGTAACTTCACAGGACTTAAATGCTACGGAATTCACAGCTGTATTGCAGAAGAATGTAGAAGCAAGAATTATTACCATGCAGTGGGCAGAAAAGCACTAATACACTCTGGAAGCTTTTATAGCCTAATTTAGAATTAACCTCAGAGACTTTTCTAAGAAAACAATGTTAAGATATTTTTAGAGCAATCGTATGCCATTAGGTCTGTAGCACGCTTTAATATCTGCTTAGTCACAACTAAGAAACCTGAGAATTATGGTCTGTTAATACACTGCTCATCTCCAATGCTACTAGACTTAAAGGAAATGGATGCTCTGAAAAAAACAGCTTCTTAAGTGACAGAAAGCACATCTAAGTATTATGAGCTTTCTGATGCATAATCACACTGTTGAAATCACCAGTCCAATGCTGGGTGGTTTTTCCTGTTTTGTGGGGAGTTTTGGTGGGGTTTTCTTGGGTTTGTTTAGCTTTTTTTTATTATTAAACTAAGAGTTCAAATGAAAGAAACATTCAAATTAAAGATGTAATTTTACTCTTGATTTAAGTAGCTGCTATACCCTAGGACACTGAAAATATAACTTAGTTGTCCATATCAAAAAACTTCTACATGTACAAAAGAAGCACGATTTACATTTCAGGTGCTCAGCCAAACTGAACCGCTTACAACAGAAATAAATGTTCTGATATCTTTTATCATTTTAAATAACACATCCTTTTCTTCTGGCAGAAGTATTTAGTTTCAACAGCTAGGACAACCAAGCGTGAAAGACTTAATATAGCAAGCCCTCATAAAGGTTAGTCTAAAGGCAACTGAAGTCACAGGTATTCATCAGTGTACATACATGCTTCTAAATGCAGTTCAAGATGCAAAGTCTACTTCATTGTCAACTTCTGTACATATTCAACAGCATATACTGGAATAATCTAACAATACTGAAGCACACTAGACTACAAAGGATTCAGATCACTTGCTGTTTTGAGTAACAACTTATTTCTGCACTAATGAATCATACTAGTTTGACTTAAAACAATGGAAAGTTAAAGAAAAGCATGGCTAAAATAAAATACAAGGAAAACACACAAACAGATCTATTTACTTTACTTCTCCAAACGTTAACCTGTGTTAACACCTGGAAGTGTATGTGTGCTTGTGAACATATAATCTCCTGAAAGTTCCTTGGCTGTTCAAAATTAAGAGGGGAGCTATTACAGCGAGGGGAAAAAAATAAAAGCTTCCTTTAGCGCTCTCTCCATGGAAACCCACTGCAGTCCTTTCACTACAGGAGCAATTGGATCCACACCAGCCAGTACAAGCTGCTCTCTTCACCTTACATAACAACCTATTCTTCCATACCTGCAGATTCATGGAATCATTACATTCAGATATCCTAAGACCTGTCAGAATTAAATTCCCCTTTTAAATTGAAAAAGCTACTTTAATACAATCTTTCAGAGCACCTCAATCAAAAAAAACCCCACTAAGGGGGACTTAGTTACACCTTCTAAAACACATTTAACTTTTAGTGAAAGCAGAGGTAATAAGACACATAAATAGCTTTTAAAATCTGAGCCAAAGTTCTACCTTAACACCAAATTTTCAGAAACCATACACAGCATTTAAAATGTTTTTATTCAAGTGCAAGGAGGAAGCATTATTATAGTATCTCCTACATACAAGCATTAGGAAAAGAAACCTCATGACCTTAAGTTGTCAAAAAAGGAATCTGTTTAACTGGAAACTATTACACTCAATGAAATTGAGCACAATAACGTTCTAGCAAAAACATCCCGCATTTCTCTGGAGGAAGCATGGCAGCATACTGCAGCATTTCTAAAACAAAAGGCTTGACAAGGAAAATGAAGTTGTTTGGGTTTAGCTACAGCGAGCCAACTCTTTACAGCCACCGGTACTTCAACAGCTTGCACCAGCAGATTCACTGTTACACAGGAGCGTCAGGAAGCGACTTACCTGATTTTTAGCCGACACCCCAATAGCTCTGTTTTTGGATCCAAACGAAACCACCGATCTGAAAAGAACAAAAGGTTAATTAACTCAGTACTGACAATAAACACTGCTGATGACTCTCGTGGATTTGTTTTCAACATCTGCAAGTAAAACATCAAAAGTGTCTCTTAAAGTGCCATTCTTCCAGCCTGCGGTAGAGCACTCCAAGTCTCAAAGGTTTGGCTCGAATTCAGGACTTTTCCCACCAGTTAAACACAATGATCACAATTAAGAGCTCACACCCAGACTACACCCCACCTACCTGTGTTCGGCTGCTCATAGCAGTTCACAACGAACTTCTGCTTTGAGCCTGTGGGTCTCTATACCTGACCTCACACTAAGGGAGAGCAGCTCCGGACAGCTCTAAGTCTGCCCGACCCTGGGGAAGACTGTACACGTTGTCGTCATCCATCCCGTCCCTGTCCCCGATTTAAGCCCAGCCGCCCCGTCGGGGATTCCCCACGCAACCGACGGCTTCCCCGCCTGCCGCACCATTGCCCGAGAAGCCCGCAGCCCCGGCCTCCGTTTCCCAGTCGGCGCTGACAGCACACACTCCGGTCCCATCCCGGGACACCCAGAGGAGCAGGGAACAGAGCGCCGCCCGGCCGTGCATCACACCACTGCCGCCCATCAGTCGTTCCCCCGGCGCTCCCCCGGCAGACTCCCGCGTCCCGTGAGAGACGGCGAGCTCCCAGGGGCGAGCGCTGGCCCCACGCAACCCCTCCACACGCCCACACACTGCCCGCCGGGAAGCTTCCAGCGCGGGGTCTCCACTGACTGTCGACCGGCTCCCCCCCCTCCCCGCACACCCATGACGGACCCAGCCGCTAACCCCTTTACTCACGGCGTGCACCGGTCGCTGAACTCGTTGGCGACCGTCTCGATACCACCGGCCCGCGCAACAGCGATGTAGCAGCTCTGGAAGCCCAGATCAAAGCCCACCACAGCCATGGCCCTACCGCTACCGGAGGGGAGCGGGGAAGANCGGTCCCCTGCTCCCCCTCACCTTCCTTCTCCAGCCATCCCCCTCGCCGCCCGTCGGTCTGGCGCTCCTGAGGGGCGGCGGGGTTTTCCATGCCTAGAGGTTGGCCGGGAGCGGGCGCCGGGCGGAGGGCTCCGCTGTTGCTCTAGAACTGAGAGAAAATTAAAGAAAAAGCTGCTGAGGGAAATGGCTGCGAGTGCTGAGTCTTCGTTAGATCCCTGCCCCAGGGCGGTACGCGCCTGCTTGGCCGGCGGCGGGGCAGAAGGAGGCAGGGTCTGGGTGGGGGGGAGAAGAGGGGTCGGTCTCCGGCCATGGCGGCCGGGGAGGGGGGGCAGGGGGGCNCTGTCCCCGATTTAAGCCCAGCCGCCCCGTCGGGGATTCCCCACGCAACCGACGGCTTCCCCGCCTGCCGCACCATTGCCCGAGAAGCCCGCAGCCCCGGCCTCCGTTTCCCAGTCGGCGCTGACAGCACACACTCCGGTCCCATCCCGGGACACCCAGAGGAGCAGGGAACAGAGCGCCGCCCGGCCGTGCATCACACCACTGCCGCCCATCAGTCGTTCCCCCGGCGCTCCCCCGGCAGACTCCCGCGTCCCGTGAGAGACGGCGAGCTCCCAGGGGCGAGCGCTGGCCCCACGCAACCCCTCCACACGCCCACACACTGCCCGCCGGGAAGCTTCCAGCGCGGGGTCTCCACTGACTGTCGACCGGCTCCCCCCCCTCCCCGCACACCCATGACGGACCCAGCCGCTAACCCCTTTACTCACGGCGTGCACCGGTCGCTGAACTCGTTGGCGACCGTCTCGATACCACCGGCCCGCGCAACAGCGATGTAGCAGCTCTGGAAGCCCAGATCAAAGCCCACCACAGCCATGGCCCTACCGCTACCGGAGGGGAGCGGGGAAGAAGGCTCCCGCCCTGCCCCGGCTTGCTCCCGACGTTACGGCCGCCGGCCCCGATACCTTACGCGGCAGTGGCTCCGCGCAGGCGGGTGAGGAGGGGAGGGGAAAGGAGGGGAGCGGAGCCGGCGCCGCCGCTTTAAATACGACAATGGGACGAAGTTTCCAGAAACTGCGGCAACCGCTCACCGGCTCCACGTGCGGCTTCCGCTTCCGGCTTCGGCAGCGTTCTCGAACAATTCCGACCAATCAGCGGCGCAGGGGCGCAGTGACACGGCCGTTGCCACGGCGACCGCGGACGCCGCCGACCCGCGGNGGGGGAGAAGAGGGGAAGGGCTCCGGCCATGGCGGCCGGGGAGGGGTGGCAGGGGGACCCGCAGGGCCTGAGAGCCACGGGGGGAGCACCGTGGCCGAGGCTGTGTTGAGGTAGTGCGGTGATGCCACACTCTCTATCGCTTTGCTTTGCTGGGGGGAATTTGTATTTTGCAGAGCCGGTGTGTGTGGAGAATGGAAGGCAAGCAGCTGCCTGTGACAATAGCCCCGCCCCCCTAATACACCGGGAACCCCGTCTGTAGAGTTGACTATTGCATTGTTACCGGTACCTCCACCTTGGTGTTGAGATGCTCTTAAGGGTACCAAAAAGCAGCATAACATTAAATATGCTGCAGGTTACTTGCCCTGCATAAGAGGGCTTCTCTCTGTGTCCAGTGCTACAATCCCCTGTAATATGTATGTCCTGTTGCCTCCTGGTTGCATAGCTCTAGGTACATAGATCATGATGTTGGCTGTCAGTGGTACATCTGTTGCATGCTGCCCTTCTGGCCCTGACTGTTATGGAGGGTGGCGAGAGATAGTTGCATTCAGAGTCCTGAGCATCCCCCTGGGGAAGAGGCAAAATGTCAATGTTCTGCTCCTACTTCCTTTCTAGATACTGTGCAATCTGGCTTCTCTAAAGTTTCGCTTTAGAGTTGAGTAACATTTAGCTCTGTGGTGGATCTTGAGTCCTCCCAAGTATACACGGGAAGGAACTGGTCCCCTAAAGTAATGCCTGTTTCAGAGGAGCCGCATAGCTGAAAAATCCATTGAGACAGTTGTGTGACTGTAACTGGAGAAATAATTTTTAACTTCAGAATAAACTTGGCAGGTGGGTCAAACACTAAAATATAGTGTGTGTGTGTATGGTGATGAGGTTTCCTCTCCCCACTTGATGTAATTGATATTCCCGGTAATGCACTTCCAATTTTAAATGAGGAGGTAGACTTCTTCAAAGTATTTAAGTGCCTAAATATCTTGCATTTTTCTTGGGTGATAATGAAGTGCTTCTGCTTCCTGCACGAGTGTCCTTGCATCCTGCATAATACTTCTCTAGAGCCTGAAGGTGAAAATCCAGTCCCTTTATTACCAGTTCATTTGTATGTCAGCCTTTGCCCTATCTGACAATAAGCTGAGTGTTAAAAGGTGGGTTGATGTGTTGCTTAGTGACATGGTGTAGTGATGGTTTTTGTCGGTCTTAGGTTGATGGTTGGACTCAATGATCTGAAAGGTCCCTTCCAACCTAGACAATTTCATGATTCAGTGATTGTTTAGAAAATCCTGTTGTGTTAAATGATAAACATACAACATAGCCGCTAGCTTAAATGTTACCATAGAGGATAACAGCAGATACCAAACATTCCTCTTGCTTTTTCTCCTTTGCTGTAAATTGTTTATCCTTGAATAGAAATAAGAAAAACTTGACTGTTTGCCCAGATTTGCAGCTGGTCTCTAAAGGGAGAAAAATGTGAAGCTCAGCAGTGAACTTGGAAGTTACTCTGCTGGCTCAGTCTGTCTGATGGTGCAGTACAGTGTTATGCAGTGCAGCCCTTGAGCTGTGGCTTCAGTGAACTGGGATCCCAGTATAGGAATAAAGCTTCTCTTACTTGGCCTGGAGCAGAAGCACATACTGATAGTGACTTGCATCGTCTGTGAGGTGAACTCCTAGTATGGAAATGCAAGTGCTGTCAAGGGTCGGGGAGGAGTAGAGGGGAGGCTGATGGCTTTAATAGTGGTAAGACACTTGCTTGATATGGTTCCTAAAGCTGGGCCTGGTGCAGCTGAGACAGTGATGAGGGCTATTCTGCAAGGGTAGCTGGTGCAGTGTGCTGCCAGTGTTCTGTAAGCTGGAAACCCTGTGCCTGTGGACACAGCCCATGTACCACCACTTCAGGGCTCTGTGAAGGAGCGAGTTTGACCGTTATGACTTGAGTTACAACCCCATTTTTCATCACTGAAGAAAGCCAACAAATACAAGGTCAAAGATCCATCAAGAAGTGATAGGACAATGATTGGCTAAGGTTAACACAGTGGTCAGGCCTGACAGTGAGAAGATTCACATCTGTCTGGTAAGACTGATGCTCTGCATAGAACCAGCACAATTGGAATTATTAAAACTGTGGTTTAGCAACAGCTGTAGATGAGTTTATAAACTTTCTTAACATAGTCTAGGAAAAAAAAAAAACAACCACCACACCTTAAAACTCTTGGCTCTTTATTCCAATGATATGGAGCTTGAGAGCATCACTCCTTTCTGAACTAGAGGTAGTATGGCTTACATAGGGACAGGTAACTGTCTTGTGTGGGGAACGGGGAAACAGCATAAGTAATTTCTGCTGGAGTTTACTTGTGTTGGAAAGCTTGTGAGTTTATGAAGTAAGAAAAACCAGTGTGCTGCCTTTCCCCTTGATTGTCACATCAGCCTTTACTGGGTGGTTGTGTGGATAGACATGCTGGCCTGAGGCGAAATCTCTGTTAATGTTCTCCTTGGTATCTGTCTCCTAGTATGGGATCTTAATGCTGCTGGGAAGGGAAGAGGAAGGTTCTGCTGGTCCTGGTTTCTCATTGTTCAATGGGATATTGGATTCTTACACGTGGATGTTCTGTTTCAACCTTAGTGGTTTTGTAGTGTAGCAACTACTGCAGCTTGTTCCCCAAATATAATGAGTGTCTGTATTTTTCAACTTTTTAAGACTGCCTTGCATGAGTGTTTCTTCATCTACATGAGTATTCTGTCTACTTAGGTGTTTAGCTTCTGGTAAATAAGAAGATGATTTGATGACAAAAAGTTGTCTGTTGTGGATCTTCCTTTATTCCTCAGCATCGCAGGGAGTTGAGCGATGTAGGTGCTCTTACTGCCTGAGACAGTGAAGGGCTTCTTTAAACTTGGCCACATTCTAACCTGGGGAAAAGAGCAATCTGGCCTTCGTCGATGCAAGCAATACTTTAAAATCATAGCCTGTCAGGCCTTTAAAGAATTCATATTTGATACTGGGTGTTCTATGTTGTGGCCTCTACCCGGAGTATTTGTGTTAAGAAACTGAATTTGACATGAGAACAGGATTTATCTCATCTGTTAAACTAATCCTAATCTTGGTAAACTGTCATGGAGTGTGGAGGTAGAATGGCATTAGTGTCTATACAGGGAATATTACCATTATAAAATATGACCTAAGTGAACTGAAGAGGACTGGCTAATGTCCCTGTGGAAGGCTAGACATCACAGAACATAGCATAGGAATTTACTGAGGACTGAAGATTTCTGCTATGTTGCCAGGGGCCCAAACAGAGATGTACAAGAGGTCTGCTGGGACAGTAGAGGCAGTATTCCTTCTACATAATCTTTCATATTTTATTTGAAACAGTAAAGCCCATCCCAGTTTAGGCAGGCAACATGTAAACAGCACATTACAAGTAAATCTGTCTCTGTATCATTTCTCTGGGGACTCTATATGTGTTGTCACTTTCCATTTGTGGGCTGAGCTACGTTCCAGCCCATGCTGTTGTTCTGATCTATTTGTAGGTTGCCTATTCCAGCTTTACTGCAGCTGGCATTCTGTAACCGCAAGTAGTTGGCTCTTATGATACTGCATGATGGACATACTGGTCAGTCTGAGCTTCTGCACCCTTTCTGCCTCTCATCATCTGAGAAAGACTTTAAGGCAAACCTAATTTTTTTTCTTGGATTCCAACCTAGCTTTTAAAGGGTAGAGAGCATTTGAGATTTTTGCTTGGTTTTGAGATTATTGCTTGTTCCAAAGACTGGCATTCCTATCAATTCGTATTTCCTCTGGAAATATGAATTAATTATTAGATAGCTCCAGTAGTCTCACCCTTGCTGTACAATGCTCTATTGCAGCTCTTTTTTTAACACTGATTTTCATACCACTACATTACTGCTGTATAATATTTATTTTCAGGTATATAAACATTTTGTAAATCAAGTGAAAAAGATTATAGTAATAAGGAAAATAATATGAAATGCCAAATGTTTATTCAACTACATGAAGCAATACACATGCTTGTAAGAAAGCTAAGTATTTTCATTTGGCCTTTTTGGGTCTCTTCTGTATAGTAATACAGTAATGTTCTACAGTATTATCTGTGTTAATACTTCAATCTGCATACTTACCCTGGAGAAAGAAAGAAAGAAGAGGATATGCCACCAGCATGGTAGCATAAGCAGTCTGAAGCATAGCAACCAATTGGCATGGCTTTCTAAAGGGTTGGCATCTGAGCTGTATTGTTCAGAGCATCCCTACGGTGGGGAATATCCACTTTAAACAAAATGCACAGCCCTTGGGTCAGGCAACTAAACTTCACTTGATAAATTTTTGCATGGTTTCTGATGAAAGCCTCAGCACTTGGGAAATCCTAATGTGACACTTCCCACCTCTGCCCATGTATCAGCATACTTTAACACACGGCATAGCATGGATCCAAATCCCAGAGTAACCAAAGGGGTGATGCTTTATCTTCCTGACACTCTGAATGAGACTCTTAACCCAAAAGTAACTTTTTAATCCGTATACAAGGATGTCCTTTTTCTGTGATTTTTTTTTTATTTAAGTTTCACACCTGTTAATAGATCTGTGTGCTTATAAAACCTGAATTAAAACAGGCAGGCTTTAGTTTTGAGGTTGGTGGGAATTCCTCAAAAATTATAATTGTGAATATTTGCTTGGACTGCTGGGGAACTACCATTACTGTCTGATGTTGATTAAGTGATGTTTGGATGTAGAAAAATACAAAACTAGGATGGAAACTAAACAGTGCAAAAGTAGAGAAGGTAAGTTAAAAGTTAGAGTGCCAGGGTTATTGTAAACAGTTCTGTTCGCTAAGATGTGCAGATGTTTTCATCTCTTCACTTAAACAACTGGATTGTTGCACTTGAAAATGTGAAGATTTTAGAAAAAAGAATATTTACTCTTTATTTACTTTGTATTTAATAAACTTAGCACAGCAAGATAAGTGTACCATCAATGCTTTATGATGCAATATCCAGGAGTTCAGGAACATTCAAATAGTACTAAACCTGAAGTGTTCATGAATCTCAAATACCTTAATTGAGTGATTCTGGGCTTATGATTCCCTCATAACCTTGTTCTTTTTTTGTTTGTTTTGTTTTCCTTGTTGCTTAGACACAAGAAGTGTTTTGAATAAGAAAATCAGGCAATAGGATTATGGCACAAAACAAGTTTAATGTAGGTGACCAGCTGCACATCACTAATTGGAAGTAGCGAAGAGTTGAACAGTTCTTAGGCAAATACGGAATTAGATTGTATAAACTCTCTGATGCCTAAGTGCAAATGTATTAAAACAAATGCACCTGTAAAAGCAAAAAGATTGCAAAGCGAAGAGGTGGTCTGGATTTAAAAAAATAAATAAAGCGGTGGGTCTTGACTGGTTTGTGTATATAAAATAAAAGGAACTGAATGATTTTTTCAGTTGAGAAAATGGATGTAAATGAAAATTGGGGAGGGGAGGAAAGGAGCAAAAGAAGCTATTGCTACTTGATCTGATAGCAAACCATCTGGCAATGTGCTGCCAAATCATTATGTATCATTTATATGACTCAGTGCTAATTAGANTGTGTGTTATTTCTGTGCTTTCACTGTTACAAAGTCAACAATTGCCTCAAATAGATACTATAAAAATTTCCTTTGAGTGTTTATCGCATGTACATAGCTATACTTAAAATAAATTACCCATTATAAATATATGACTATCTTAAACATGCTGTCACAGAAAATTGTTAATAAAATGTGTTTGGAGAATTTAAGACTTCAAACTGTCTTCGTATGAAAGCTACAAAGATCTGCTGGATAGAATATCAAATATTGGAAGTTAGAAATCAACAGGCTGAGCAATTACTTGAAAAGGTTCGATGGCTCCCTTCTCCAGAAATGTCTCAAAGGTGGTACATGCAAAGCTATTAAAATTATTCTCTTGAAGAAAAAAAAATAATAGAGTGTGCTTGGCTAAGAAATATTATGGGTATTTTGGAAATCAAGGGCCTGTGAAGGGAGCTTGTTTGTTTGTTAGGTGACTGTAAGATTCAGTCAGTTATTAATATGATGAAAATAAGGCAGCACAAGCCCATTAGCTGTATAAAGGACTGGCAGGTAGGATGAAAAGCTATCAGAACATTTTACGGCAGGGATATAGATCTTAAGACTGCTTTTTTTGATGTGGATGCTTGTGTAAACCCAAGTGTGACTCTGCTGTGTGTAGTTTCTTGTATTTACATTTATAGATGATTTGGAATAGTTGAAGATACCTCAAAGAGTGGGTAGTGCGTTTTATAGTGTTAGAAAGCACGTTCTGCAAAGTGGTATAAATAATCCATTGCTTAGATTTACTTACAGACCTTTGATAATTATATACCTCTTTCTTGTATAAGAGCATTTTTATTTTTTTTAACACATAGTCATGTTCCTCTAGTAGAAGGATGAGAGCAAAATTCAAAGCAAGAGTGACATACACACTTTCAAAAGTGACTGTTATCAACAATCTCCTGGTAAGCTTTTTCAATACGATAAACCTTTTTGGATTCTTTACCATTATGGATGGCTGCCTTTCTAAAAAGTTACTGTCCTTTGAACATGGGCTAAATTCAAGGCTCTGTGATTGTCATACGAGAGATTATAGTAACATCATAGTAAAGTCCATGCGCTGCTTGGATCATGCTGGAAGTTATGAGAGGCCTCAACTGGGTGGGGCCCAAAAGTGAGAAAGTAATGACAATCCTATATATGTGTTTTAACAGCTTGTTTGAATGAGCTATGCTAATATCCCTTTTACAGAGAATTCAAGCTGGAACAAAAGGAATATGCAACATTCACTTGTTTTGAAATTTACCACACATTAATCTGAGCCCAGCCTTTGCATACAGGTGTGATTACAGGTAGGCATTACATACAGTTTGTGGGTTTGGGTTTTTTTGCTTGCCCTTGGATAAAAGAAGAAAACCAAGTTTATGTATAACTTCTGGACATTGGGTGGCACCATTGCCTCATGTAAGCTGCCACGTAGATGCCTTCTAGCTTAAGTTTTACAGTGCTGGCTCAGTTCCTTTTTTTCCTGTAGCATAACTATATTAGGCAAGCCCAAAAGCAGAACTAGTAGGCTTCTCTCTTTTCTTTTTTTAGCTTGATTTTAAGTAATCATCTTTAAATGATAATGCATTTTTGAGCAAGAACTGATGTTGCTTAGTTTAAAGAACTGTTGTTTGATTTCAAGTGTTGATCTGCAGATCTTCTGTGAAGTTCTTGACTGAAATAGAAAGATAGTCTTTACAGCCAGTCTGCTTTCATGGGCCCCAGCCTGTAGTGAACCTGTGCACTAATGTAAAAAGCAGGAGTAGCACCTGCGTGTTTTATTGTCTGTAATAAAACTTCAGTTTAAAATGCATCGATGACATGCCTAGCGTACCGGATACCATTATATGCATCTGTAAGTGTNGCTAAACTGGCTTTATGTCAACCCATGAGTTTTGGATTTTTTTGTTTCCTCTTGTCCCTCTTCTCCCTACGTTTTTAGAGGGGAACAGGGAGTGAGCAAATGGCTACATGGTCCTAATTGCTGGCTGGGGTGTACCATGACAGTTTACTTTTAAGATGTATTTATGCCTTTTAAATTGGATATTGATCTCCTTGCTGGCAGGTACAAAGTTTGTTGCAGAACAAGAGACATTTGTATATACACGACTTTCAAATTTAATGTATTACTGGTATAAAAGTGTATGACAAATTACTGGTATAATTTTTTTTTCCTGATATTCATATAATTTATTGTACAGAGCAAAATACTCAAATGGTAGATAAAAATAGGCAACTAATAGCATTTTTCCATTAGATTTATTAAAGTGTCAGAGACTGCATTTTGAAAATTGACTGACCAATTATACAGTGTTTACTACTGTGGAACTTAACGAGCCAGTGAAAAAGAATACAGTATTTGAGTTAATTTTTAGTTTATGTCTGTATGTGAGGCAAAAGTGCAGAATTTAGTTTTGCAGTTGTTTCAGAAAATCTCAGCAAAGCAATGTTGGAGCTATGTAGATCAGTGTTAGGACTGATTTACATGAGGGGAAACATTCTGATGAAAGCTGAAAGAATCTTTTGAATTAAAAAAAAATCCTGACATTTGCATGTATGCTGGCTGTTCAACCTAAAGATATTGCAATTTTAGCATAAATAGAAATCTGTATTAAAGTATTTCTTGTTCTTTGAAAATGTTGCCATCCAGTTATCAGAAACAATAACAAATCATGTATGTGTAGTATCTGCTATAAGCTGCGTATGAACCTGTTGCTTGAAGAAATTTGTACCATTAAGCCTTATAAGGAATGCGTTTGCTAAAATCTGGACTACAACATTCAAGAACAGATTATTAAAAGGAATTTCTTGGTTTATTTGTAATCTGACCAGCGCTACCCAATTATTCTGCTTCAGAACTGATGACAGTGCAGTTCTGCAAATACGGGATTTTTTTACTCTTCAAACATTGAGAGCCTCACAAGTAAACTTGGAGTCACAGAGAACCCAGTTTCAGGGATGAAAAATGAGACAGAAGCTTTACGAGAACCAGTGAGGATAAGTGATTTAACATTAGGAGAATCCTACTTTTTCATTCTTTTTAGTGGGAAAAGAGATTGAAAAGAAACATGATACTATTTTCAAGTACTGCAAAGCTAGGTAAGAACTTTGTCTAAGCCCATCAAGGATATAAAGAGAAGTAATGTCTAAAAATTAAAAAAAAAAAAAAAAGAAAGATTTAAATTGGACATCGGAAAGAAGCATTATAATCATGAGAAGTAACTACTGAGGTAGACTTTTGCATAGCAGCTTCTGATAATGGGGATCTGTCAAAATGGTTTGGACCCGGTTAATTGTGCCTTCTGGCTGGAACTGGGAGAAAAGAAACAGAGGAGGACTAGAGACTGGCTGCAAAAGTGATCTGCTAGATTGTATTTTTCTCTTCTTTCTGTAGGGGCTACTCAGCTAATACTGTACCTTTTGGCTTTCAAAGGATTTGGGATTTGGAGCTCAGTGTCAGCCAGGAACTGGGAACCAATGTGTTGCACAAGTGGAAGATGCTTTTGATTTCTGGTGTCTCCATGTTTTGAGAGGCAGCACGGGTCCTGATGTGAGCAGATATGAATGAAATGACCTCGCAAGGTTTCTTCCATGTCCTTCCTGATCTGCTGGAAACAATAGTTTGTCTTTCAAACTTGTTATTCAGACCAAGGTCCCTCATATGTTACATTAAATTCACGGCCAAGTAATGGTGATGAAAAGACAAAATCGTGGCTGATTTAGAGAACATTGTTACCAACTGTTAGGGGTTGATCCTGGCCAACAGCTGAGTACCCGCACAGCTCCTTGCTCACTCCCTCCCCCTGCACCACAGTGCATAAAGGAAGAGCAAAAGCAAGAGAACTTGTGGGTTGAGATAAAGGCAGTTTAGTAAGTGAAGGAAAGAGGGAAAGACCTAAGTGATGCTCACCACCTTTCAAAGCAGACCCATGTCCAGCCAGCCTCTAAGCCACTTTGGAAGACAACCCCTCCACCACTTCTAAACCAGCTTTTATTGCTAAGCATAACTTTATATGGTATGGAATATGAAGAATAGCACCATCTAGACTGCTATGAAGAAAATTAACTCCATGCTGGCCAGACTCACTACACTGAGTCTTTCCAGCTTTTGGGGTAAAATACAAAAAGTTAGTTTTTTTCCACACCACCTACACAAAGCTTCAGTTATTGAGGGTTACTCTGCAACTCATAGGCACTTTCTCAGGATTGGTGATGGTTTCTGTAGAGATATATAAAGATTTGTTATTGCTGTTAAGTAGTATAGCATACTGGGCATGTCCACAAGCAGTTTTTCCAGAGTCTTAACTGAGTGGTTTTGGTTTAAACTGTGTATTTTGGGGAGGTTGGCAGTGTTTTCCTTGATGATTTTGACAATCTCCTGAACATCTTTTGACTTTTGTCTTTGCTCTGTGTCATGTTCACTTGACGTTGCTGTATTTGAACAGTTCTATACTACATGTGACATTCTGTGTGTTTTGCGATCCAGTTCTGTCTGACTTTCTGTATCAAAAGCAGAATGAAATACTCCTAAGGGAGCACTTGCTGGTGGATGTAATCTAAAACTGCTGTGAGGCTAATACAGGCTGCAATGAGTGCAGTTGCTCTGAAGTGCCATCAGGCTGTAATGGCTCCTAAGGGCCATTTCATAATTGACAATTTCTGGAATGAGGAGTGTTTTTGTTCCTCTATCAGTTTTGCTCAATAAGATCCTCACCTAGTTAACGGTCCCAGCCCTCATTTCCCCTTACCCCAGTCAGCAGGACGAGGCAGATGCCCACCTTTAAGTAAGGAAGAGCAGGATTCAAAAGTCCTTTCCAGACATGATAAAAACTGCTTTTATTGTACAGAGGATAGTTTTGTCATTTTATTCAGGTCAAGGGATGGTTATTAGGTGACTTCATTAATAAGCAAGGATGTTTGGCAAGGTCAGAATAAATTAAATTACCTTTAATAATGATTGACCTTTCTGGGGAATAATTATTTTAAACCACTCATTTGCCAAATGGCAACCAACTTCTATGCTTTGAGACAGCTTACAAAACCAAAATTATAGATTGATTTTGTTGTAGGTATGTGCCAGGTAGGTGTCATGTCATTTTCTATTCTTCTCACTACCATCTCAGAACAAGAGAGCAATTTAGGCTGGGAAAGACTTCTTGTGGTCATCCAGTCCAGTGCCCAGCTCAAATAAGAGCTCCATCTGAAGTTGCTGAGGCTCCTATTCAGTAAGTTCTGAATGTCTCCAAGGATGGAGATTCTTCAGCCTCTCTGGGCAAACTTGTCTTAGTGTTTAATCTCTGTGACCTTTTTGCTATATTCATTTAGGATTTCCCTTATTGCAACTTGTGAAGGCTTATTCTCTTGGTGTGCATGTACTGAGAACAATCTCTAGCTTTCATTCTCTAGACAATTGCTGGCACCCATTAAATTCCCCTTTAGTCTTTTTTTCCATCTATCTTGAACAATCTGTTACCTCAGACCTGCCCAGTATGCCCACTATGCCACATGTTCCAAGCCTTTAAATGCCTTTGGTGGCTATTCAGTGGATTTGCTCCAGTTTGACAGTTTCTCTTGTGCTGGTGGGCCCAAAATTGTACAAAATACTTCCAGGTGCTGCTTCCAAGCAATAAGTTGAGGGTTTTAATCACTTCTTTTGTCCTGCTGACTATGCTATTGCTAATGCAGCCAGTTGTATAGTTGGCCTTCATTACCAGGAAAGGGCACTGCTTTCTTACATGCAGGTTGATCACTAGGACCTCCAAGGCCTCTTCCAGCAAAGCTGCTTCCTAGTCAGTCAGTCCCCAGCCTGTTGGTATTATGTGAGGTCATTCAGACCCAGGTGCAGAATTCCGCATTTGTTTTTGTTGAACAACAGAAGGTTTCTCTGAGCCCATTTTTAACACTTATCAGGGGCCTTTTGAAGTGCAGCCCTGCCCTTCAGTGTTTTGACTGTTTCCCTGGAGCTGAAGGTGTGCCCCCCAGGAACTGTTCAGAACAGTGATAACAAAGGCCAGCAGCTGCCTGTATAATCCACAGTTCTTGGTGTGAAGGCAATTGCCGTATTTTATCACTCTGTATTGGGTAGCTTCAGATATCAGGGCGGAACATAATACTGTGATCTCACTCTCAGAAGCTTTTTGGAGATCTATGAGGTTTGGGCTCCTTCCTGTTTTCCTACTGTATGTCAAAAAATGTTCCTGGCTGATGATTACCACAAGAAGATGATTTGTCAATGTACTGGTCCTCTGTTGATTAGTCCACACAATTTGCAAGCTTTATGACACCTTGTGTGCTGGGATGCTGTGAAAGTATCCATGTTTGAAAGCTACTCCTATAGTAATGGAATTGGCATTTCTATTACCTCAGTTAGAGATGAGATTTCTCTCCAGTGTTGTTAAGAACAAAATATTTATGATACATGACTTAGCTACAAAGGTTTATGGAGACACAGATGACAAAATTATAAAACTATGCCTAATCTAGTTATATTAAAATAAAATGCAGAGACCTACCAGATAGTGGGGATTTTCCACCCCTGTTCGTTCAGGGGCATGATTATTGTGCACACCCAACTTGGCTCACAAGAGACCTGCTTCAGCTAAAGAAACTCGCTCTTTTATTCTTGCTATTGCTTAAAAGTGATTGCATCTAAGTACAAACCCCCTGTGCATCTTGGGATTACTGCCATTAAATGCTGTAAACCAGATATATCCCGAAGTCTTTGGCATCACCATCTTACAGGATGCATTTTTCCAGGGTCTAAAAATCTAGTAAAGATGTTGCACACTGGATGTCTCCAGATGTTACAGTGATGACTTGTCTCTTCTACTCCCAAGGATTATTTTTTAAATCATTATTGCTTTCAGGGTCTTAGCTGCCAAATTGGGATGTCGTAACAACTTTTGAGTTGGTTCATAGTTTACAGTGCAGTTGTAATAAGCTAAAACAAAGTATGTGGAAGCCATTTGTGGGACATGGGACATCTTGAGGCAGTAATCCCAACAGCTGATGCAGGTTAGTCAGTGCTCAAGGGATCACATTATTTACAGCCCACCCAAAGAGCAGAAGAGTTAGAAACAAGTACAGAGGACACTATTTGACTACCCACTCCAGAGTTCCTTGACCAGTTGACCTTATTTTTACCCCTACTACTATGACTTAGTACACAGTGGAGAAGGGTAGGTGGTTCTTTATACCACTATTGCTCTTCTTGTAGGAGTAAAAGCAGGGGAAAGTAGTCCATATGGCCTAAACTCTTTAAGATATATGGAACTATTCTGTTCCTACATGGTTTTGCTCAATTAAATCCCTTGCTGTGCAGCTATACTTTGACTCTCAGTTGACAAGGTAATGTCTTTGTATATTGATAAAAAGACACTCTCAGGTAGTTTAGCACTAACAGTTTGTATTTTGAAATAGCTGCACTTCAGCAAGGAAAATATGAAGAGCTCAGACATGCTTGGTAGAGGCAATTCTGTGTCAGATGGAAGCAGCAGGAGATGAAACAGGAAAGAGTACAAAGTCTGACAGTTCTTTCAGGCAAGCTGTTCATTTGACCGAAGGAGTGGGCAATATGCCCTTGGCTTATAATCGAGACTAAAGAGCTTCAGTCCTCTACATCTGCCTGTAGAAGTATTACCCTTGGTTCTCCTTGGCTGTGTGCAGTACAAAGACAGGAGTGTAAATCATCTTCCTCTCATCATGCAACAGTTGCAAGAAATCAAAATAATGCATTTTCCCCCTAGTTTTAACCTGGCAGCCATTTGTCCGCAGACACTGATTATGAAAAGAGTTTATGCTATAGATTTTCAGGAATGTTGTACTAAAAATAATTAATAACTGAATCTTCCTGTTGATACCATACGGGTTTAAATAATTGCAGTCAATTCTGAGCCTAGATAAATTTATAATCAAATTATTTGATAACTAATCTCATAAAGTAAAACAAGGATCAACACTGAGCCTCCAAAAGTAGGAACAGAAAAAAAGGCCAATGAACTCTTGTGGGTGCATTATAAAGAGTGTGGCCAGCAGGTCGAGGGAGNCCTGCTCTGGGTGACACTGCTTTGGCAGGGGGTTGGACTGGATGATATTTGAAGGTCCCTTTCAACCCCTACAATGCTATGATTCTGTGAAAAGTTTATAACAGCACATAGTTGAACATTACAAAATAATAGTATCAACTTAGGGATAATAAGGTCCTTTCCACAGGACTCTGGCAGACTGAATTTCTTCTATGATATCGTTCAGTGTAGAGATTTTCAGGTAGGTTGGATAATCTTGTTCCGAGCTGGAAAGGTTGACTGTGCCTTGGTTTATGTAAAGGTATGATTGAGTAACACATTACCCCAAATGGCATGGTGGGAATGCAAGTAGGGTTTGTGCGTATTGTGGAAGCTTATCTTTATGCTTGGTAAATGATAAACACTTGCCATAACTTCAAGCTTATTTCTCCATTGGGACTCTAGATTCTTTGCTTTTTTGTAGCCATTTGAATCATGAAAAAGGTTAAAAATTGACACTGGGTCTATGGAAAGGTATAAGGACTTACATTTACCATGTGAGCAGTGCTCTTGATCTCTCAGGCGCTTGTGTTTTCAGGACCAAAATAATTGGTGAAAAGTTGTCCCCATTCCAATCACCAACAGTTTTGAGGTGATGAAACATTGCTTTGTCTCTTGCATCAAATTTATGAACTGAGGTAAATCAGCAAAACTTCCTCAAGTCTATAAGAAAAAAAACACTCAGAAATTCTACAGGTCTCATAATTCCACTATCTTTGATGCAATGCAAAATGTTATTAACTAAAATATAGTAATTTGGATGCAAAATTGCTGTATCATATATCATACATGCTATTATAAATATATTGAAGGACATAGTAATTTACTTTATTATTTTAATTACTCTTTTTTCCAGAAAGTCCAGGTTTACTTTTTGTTCTGGAAAAAATGCTGGTCTTTTTCTTTTTTTTTTCCCCATCTAAAAATTTCACCTGTAATGAATAATTAATTTTAAATGTACAAAATTAATTTTATTATCTGTAAAAGATATCCTACCAGGACAAAATACATTTGATATACATAACTTAATGTGTATATGTATGTATATATGTGACAGGAGCTCTGTGTTTGCAGTACCCCTTGTAAATCTGAGAGGTGGGACAGCAATGGTGCTACAATTGAATTCTTTATGAATGTAAGACTTATGTAAATCTATAAGGAAAGGATGGTTGGTGGTGCTCTGAACACCTCTGTGTTCCTTACCAGAAAGTTCATTATTTTCATCCTTCCCAAGACGGAAATTCAGTAGTTAGAACAACAGACAAACATACAAACACAATCAGAGTTTGTATGTAGAGTAGAATTCAAGGAAAAGATTTATTTTCTCCCCCCAGCCTCAAATGTGAGATTTGAAATACTTAAGTGCTATTTTTCTTAACAGTTGGAGAACATCAGCTTTCCTGGTAGAGTTCCATATTTCTAGGTAGGTGATTCCAATGAAATTTCTCTTATATTTGTGAGAAACCAAAATATTATTTACATCTCAGCAAAAGGTTGTGGGTTTTTGGGGGTTGGTTGTTTTGTTTTTTCTTTTTACTTGCTGGGTGGAGAAACAGTTGAACATGAATATATCTAAACCATTTTGAAAGTGAAGAGTCGTGTGTTTATTGCCAGCTGTGGTGGGCATGATCTTTGTGACGTGAATGCTTACGGAAGCCAGCAGAGAACAGAGAGATGGGAGAACGGGCAGGAAACGCTGCTGTAGCTTAGAAGGAGAAACAAGCAAATGCAGATATATGTGTTATGCAGAAGGATTCAGGCCTATTATATTGCTATAGAAATAGAAGGATAACTTAACGTAGGTTTTTGTTTTTCCTGGTAATAAGCATGCACATAGAATCAGAGAGAAAAACGTAGTGTGAATGTTTCTACTTAATTTGCATCAGAATTATTATACTTGTAACCAGGAACTTGTTTAGTGAAGCAGAATGCCAGCAGCAAGCAGCTGTTCTGTAAGAACAACAAGCTGTGGTTGCTCACACTTGTGTCCTGTTTTCCCTCTCTCTTCAACCTCCTGCAGTATAAGGGGGGTACCAAATACATAAAGCACGTTGAATACCCCAAGGCAGTCTGGCTAATGTATTTCTGCTGAGAGAGTTTTAAAGGAAAGTGTGACGTTTACTACTATGTTACAGTGATCTAGATGTGCTTGCCTGAACTTGCAGCAAAAGTAAGCATTTATCACCATGAAAATATTTCCATTCATCTTCAAAATCACCTCTCTGGAGAACTTAAGGTACCCTGTTGTAACTGGTTGATTTGTCAGGAAGAGAAGGCAGTAGATCTAAAAGCTGCAGAGTTTTGAGGATAGGTCTGAGTTGGGTCCTATGCTGTTGGCCTTCTGGATTACAAATATGGGAAGTTTATTGCTGACATAGATGTTGCACAGTTTAGCTCTAGTATTTGATGGGAAAATGTGTATGTATAGACCTGTCTGGAATTCATGTCTAGGTTTACCCAGCATCTAAGGAATGGGTACCTGGGAGCACCAGGAGTTATGCTCAAAATCGTGTTTAAGGGCAAAGAGGAAGCACTTCTTTTATGTAAAGAAAGACAAGAAATTCTTGTTACTGTACTTGAAATGTGAATAATCTAATCATTATTAATACAGATGTAATTGTGACAGAAAAAGAATGGGACAATGCAGTGAAAAATTTATGCCCACTTCTGGGTTTCTACTCCTTTTCCTGGTGTTAGGCTCCAACCTTCTGTGACCAGCTCTGGGTGAGTGGTTCATCGCTGTGGAGTCTCAGATACCAAGGCTGTGCCTGGCTCGAGTCCATGCCCCAACTCTGGGCTGCACGCCATCTCTCCACTCCTGGAAGCACCCTGTGTCTCCACTTCTGGAGCTCTGGAGCAGCTCTCTGGGGGTGTAACACGCTCTTTTCGGGGAATCAGTTGTGAGGGTTGTTCTGGAGATGAACTAGATTGTGGAGCAGGCTTCGCTCATAGTGATGGGTATCATTTGACTGACAATATTTAGATTTGTTTGTGGGAGAAAAAGGATGAAGCTATTAACTAAAAAAAACCCCTCTTTTTCCTAAATTGGACAACCTAGAAACTTCACTGGAGGACTTTCTGTGGAGTTAATAATTTAGCATGAAGAATCAAAGCCAGTAGTAATTGCTTTTGACAGCAGATGCTGGATGATGGGTAACGGTGAGGGAGAGCTATGCTCATTAGGATGATTTTGGGTTGGGTGTTTAACGTAGCGGGGCTACAGGGCTGCCCCGGGGGAGCTGAGAGGCCGCAGGGCGGCCGGAGTCGGCGGGGAGGCGCGGAGACGCCGCCTCTCCCGCTGCCGCCCGCCA
>VZTM01010383.1:24327-43598 GCA_013400555.1 Jacana jacana | reverse complement strand
CGCCGGTGCCGGCCAGCGCTGCCGCCGTTTCCCGCCGGGCGGCAGGGTGCGGGGACGGAGGACGGCCCTGTCCCCCGGGGCGGTGCGGGGACGGGGGCAGGGACAGCCCTCCCCGGGGAAACAGTTGGTCGCGGGGCCGGGAAATCTCCGTGAAACAAGCAGCCAAAGCCCACGGCGAAAGTACCCCTGCCCGTGTTCCAGAGAGCCCCTCGCTGCCCGGCTGTGCTGAGGGAGGCGGAGAGGTGACTCCGCCCGGTTACAATGTCAGCACAGAGAAGGAAAAAAAAAATTTTTTTTACTATATTTTAGAGACGTTTTTAATGTGTCTGGGCAGGTGGGAGAAGATTAAAAGAGAAGGTTAGTAGTATGTCAGCAGTTGGACCGCCACAGGCTCTCGGAGTTAGGAGCCGTCCCTGTGAGTGTAAGAGACAGAAATAAGTGTTTACATCTGTTCTGTTCCTCATTATTTCTGTTCCTGAACGTTTCCATCTCTGTCAGCACAGGCTTGTCAGTTCGTTCTGAGCTGTTGGATTTGATGCTCTTCCACTAGCATGGCTTGTGGATCACAATCCTGCAGGGGAAGCCTGGTAAAAATGAACATTCTGTTTGCAGCAAAGTGTAACCGGGATGTTTTGATTTTTCTCTTGTAGAACACTTTTCCTTTCACCTGTGCAGCTTGGCTTTTGGACGAGTCCTAACACTCTACTGCTCTCCCTAAAGCTGCATTTCGTTCTTTGCGGGATGAGTAGTTTTGTTGCAGTGCTTCAGCGAGGTGCTGTAGCGTTTGTAACCTGGCACAGGTTGTAATCGCAGTCGGAGGATAGCAGCTTCAGTTTCCCAGGGTGTGTACGTGTATTTATTGTACATCCATACATCCATACGTGCAGGTAGACAGCAGAAATGGCAACACTCGGGTTCTTGCTTGGGCTATTGCCGTTTTGATTAATGCATGTATAGAATTTGTTGGCCTGAAGCTTATTGCAGTATCAGGGCTTTCTTGTAGTTTTTTTAAAATACCCTTTTGTACTAAAATCCTTTCTTTCATAAATACCCCATGCTTTTGAGATGGCCAGGATAGTAAGTTTGCAAAACAGTCAGCTTTGCTTTTGAAAAACAGAAATAATTTGGATTGCATTTCATGGGAGAGAGTAATTTGTCTGTCGATAGTTAAGTCATTTCATAAATCTCGGCTTGCAGTACGGGAAAGGGTATTCATGTGATGTTGCTTGGTCTAGCTTGTAGGCAATCAGAAGGGACAGTCATGAGGCTTTTTCTTCTGTTTCTCTTTGCTTACCTTTTATAAAGACACTGGTTTATGCAGCAGTCATTTAGACATTACAGTGGTGATTTCAGCTGTTTTCTGACCATATGTGCTGTTAGCGTAAAGAAATTTAGCAAAGACATAAAATGAGTTAGTATTATTTTATGAAAAGCTGCAGATGCTGGCAATTTGCTTGCATCACCCCTCTTCTTCTTCCTCCCCCCCCACCCCACCCCCGCTGTCTCCCCATTTTAGGTTGCTAAATCTGGGAGTCTTAATTCTTACTTGGTTAGACCAGGGTCTTTGATGCTGATAGGGTAGTAACAATGAAGATATTTTATAAAAGCTTGCATATAAATACATGAAACTAATTTATTTTGCTTGCTAGTGCTCCCAGGCTGTCTCATTATGGAAGATCCCGTCTCTTTGACTGACAGCATCAGTGCAGATTTTCTCTGGAATCATGTCAATCCACAGAATCTTACGTTTCTTTGAGAATTTAGGAGGGGGAGGAAACACAACCAGCCCCCAACCAAAATAAAAATAAGGATTTCATTAAATTAGAAGTATAAAGAAATTCTATTTTAAATGTCTGCTGTGTACAACACAGCTTTTGTTAATTGAAGTGGTTATTATTAGTCATGATTTTGCCTACATAATTCATAGATTCATAACTTTTTTAGCTAATTTAAATTGATCCACAGCCCTGTGAGGTGATTGAAATGACTCTGGGGTCAGTTAGCCTTCAATCAGACCCTAAAAGAGGAAGATTGCACAAGTGTTGCCTTTCTGCCTTACATAGATTTTGTCTGTGAAAGCAAAAAGAATTGACTCCTGGGTTTTAACATCCTTTTCACTTAAAGGACATATAATTGTAAATTTTTTGAAGTTGTCTCCGCTCAAAAGGGTAGCGCTGAAGAATGGAATTCTGATTTATAATGCCATATTATATCATTACATGTATTTATGCAGTATCCTGTATTTTAATACTACAGGATTAACATCGTTTTCCTAAGAGCTTGTTGGCACGTATTCCTGCAGTTCAACTGCCAAACAAGGAAAATAAATGACTGAGTGTTACTTTCTAGTGTTATAAGCAAGTCTATTTACTCACCCAAATTTTGATGGAAATAATGGAACACTTGAGAAAAATAAACAGGAATTGAAGCTGCTTACATTACATTATTTAGGTTTTGAATGGATCTGAAAACGCTGTCTAGTTTTTTTCTGTGGATTTTAGTTCTGCTTTCAAAAGAAGTGAAGAGCATTGACGAAAATAAAGAGTGTTAAAAGTATTTCTGATATTTCTTCCCTTTCCCTACTTATCCTCACTTTCTGAGTATTTAGCAAGAGGAGGGGAGGGCTGACAATCCCCATGTTCAGCTTCTGTCTGTTTGTGCCAAGCGATGTGAATAGCTACCTGTGTTAACTTCAAAGTACACAATGCATTAAATAATGAAGTGACACATACAGAATTACAAGTTGCATTTAAGACAGTGCCTTTTTTTTCTGCTCTAGATAGCTTTGTTTGCAAGAAATGGTACAGTTAATCACCCTGGCCCTTTTGGTAACTGAGATGCCCACAGGGTTTGAACTTTTCCCTGTTAATCAGTTTCTTCTTGCAGTAATTTTTTCTCTGTGCTATATGGTAAATCAGTTGTCCACCTGAGGTATGCTTGCATTGCATCAAAAAACTCAAAAGAATCAGAGGAAATTCTGGATTTAGCAAAAGTGTCTTTGGATTGATGAGTCTTTGTGAGCTCTACACAGTAAGAGACCTATGGCAGTTGTCTGAATTAATAATGATGTTTGGACATGAGAGGTTACTGGTTTGTTATACTAGCATCTGATAGCACCCAGACAGGACAGCCTTCTTTGTGCCTGTGTATTTTACACACAATAAATCATAGAATGGTTAGAGTTGGAAGGGACCTTAAAGATCATCAAGTCCCAACGCTCCTGCCAGGGGCAGTGTCACCTCCCACTAGACCAGGTTGCTCAAAGCCCCATCCAGCCTGGCCTTCCAGGGATGGGGCATCCACAACCTGTTCCAGTGTCTCACCACCCTCACAGGAAAGCATTTCTTTCTGGTATCTAATCTAAATCCCCCCTCTTCCAATTTAAAGCTGTGACCCCTTGTCCTGTCACTACACTTCCTTACAAGGAGTCTCCAGCTCTCCTATAGCTGTAGGCTTCCTTCAGATACTAGAAGACTTGCTATAAGGTCTCCCCTGAGCCTTCTCTTCTCCAGGCTGAACAAGCCCAGCTCCCTCAGCCAGTCTTCATAGGAGACATGCTCCAGCCAGCTCTCTGATCATCTTCATGGCCCTCTGCTGGACCTGTTCCAACAGGTCCATGTCCTTTCTATGTTGAGGACTCCAGAGCTGGACACAGTACTCCAGGTGAGGTCTCATGAGCACAGAGGGGTAAAACCTCCTGTGACCTGCTGGCCACGCTTCTTTTGATGCAGCCGGTTTTTTGGGCTGCCAGTGTGCACTGCCAGCTCACATTGAGCTTCTTGTCTACCATCACTCCCAAGTCCTTCTCCCCAGGGCTGCTCTCCAACCATTCTCCACCCAACCTGTATTTGTGCCTGCAGGGTGCAGGACCTTTTATTTGGCTTGGTTGAACTTCATGAGATTTGCACTAGCCAACCTCTCAAACCTGTCCAGATCCCTCTGGATGGCATCCCTTCCCTCCAGCGTGTCCACCACGCCACTGAGCTTGGTGTCATTGGCAAACTTGCTGAGGGTGCACTCTATCCCACTGTCCCATGTTCCCAAGAAAGATGTTAAAATAGCACTGTCCCAGTATCCACCTCTGAGGAATGCCACTCATTACCGGCCACCACTTGGGCATTGAGCTGTTAACAAAAATAGATCCTTGCCACAGAGACTTTACAATTTCTGCCTGTGTTCTACAACTGATCTGAGCTGCGTGTGATCATCTGATCTCAGCTACAACTGAGGTCATGAGCTGCATGTGTAGTTAGAATTTTTCTGTCTGTGGTCCACCCCTGGGCATACCTTTTTCAGAAAACTCTTGGGAGTGAATTGTGGGGGATTCAATTAATCTTAGAGATGTCCACCTGCACCCAGGCATCGTGCTTCTTACCTACCCTGTGGCCCCCGTTGGCAAGTCATATGCCAGCTAGATTTACCATGTTCCTCTTGTGCCAGCATTTTCCCAGTAAAGCCTTAGAAGATGGTACTTATTTCCAGTCTGAGAGATAGGTTGCTGAGCCAGAAGAGTCTTGGCCATACGCTAGGAAGCCTTGAATTTATCCCGCAAGTGCATCCCAGTTTCCTTACTTCTGATGCTTTACTCATGTCAGATGATGTGTGCATAACAAATCTGCTAATAAGGTTATAGAGGGCCCATGACATATTTGTTGGTAAAATAAATTCTGTTCTAATTGAACACTGGAAGAGGTTACTTAGAGAGTTTATGGAGTCTGTGTCCTAGCAGATAATCAAAATGTGACTGGACATGGTCCTCGGCATTCTGCTTTAAGGAGGGCTGAACTAGATATTCTAGAGGGGTCCTTTCCAACCTCAACATTTCTGTGGTTCTGTAATGTGAAGATGAAGTAGGTTATTAAACTAATCACCCAAAAAGCTCTATTCGTACTTTCAAAGGCATACAGTAAGAAATTACTTCAAGGATCATGTGCATTAATATTTTATATATCTTAGAGTCAGCGTGGCACGGGTTATTGAATGTTATGATGAGAGAGAGAGCATCTCTTGCCAATCACAGTTGTTTCAGGTCTTGTGTACCATTCCTCAGCTGCGTATTAAGAACTGAAAGTCATGAAAATTCTGCTTGCATTCAGTTTTGCAAATGAGCTGAATTTGAGGTGTTATTTCTTCAGGTTATTGCTATGTAATTAATACATTTTCTGGAATAAGGGTGTTTTGTGTTGATTTTCTTATCAGGATCATGTCAAACAGAAGATGAGGATCTGGTTTGGGTAGGGGAAGATATTTCTTATCTGGAGCTCTAGGTACTGTTATGTTGGAGGAGGAGGAGGGAAACGATCAGAGCATGCCGTCAGCAAGGGATATAACGGGCAGATGGATGTATTCTCTGTGCACTTTAAAACTGGAAGCACAAAACATTTATTTAAGGACACCATTGTGGGCAACGCTCCTACTTGTAATCTGTTGGCCTAATGCCTTATTGAAATGTGGTTAGGGTCAACGTGAATCAACTGTGTTAGCATAATTTTGGGAAGTCTGCATCCAGTGGTGTGATTTGAGGTTCAACTTAGCCAGGACCAGCTCTGCTCCTTGATGCTCGACGAAATTTGGTCTGCTGTCGATAGAGCTTAGGGCTATGGGTAATCAGAAACGGAGCAGCACAGGCTTTGGACAATCTCACCTTCTTGCTTTCCTATGCTCCAGGTTTCAATTATGTCAAAGGAATTGACAGTAGCTAGCAATTCACTTTGAAATCAATTTCAAGCAATAAATAATTCAAGCTTGCAGTGAGACACTCCACTTTCTGTTCTTTTTTTTTTTTTTTTTCCTGCCCCAGTTTTCAAGAAAACCATAGTTTTGACCATGCTGGAGTATTTTGAGTTCCTTCGAAATCATAGCGATTTACTTCGATTTGCATCTCTTCAGTACCTGTAAGAAGAAGACTCCTTAGGAAGAATCTTAGCTAAGCTTTCCTATGTTAAACACTACTTTTACAAATGAGGAAACTGAGACAAATTGATTAGACCATTGCATCAACAAGCAAAAAAAAACCAACCCCAAACAAGCAAAACCCCCCCAAACAAACATGCAATCATCCCAGAATCCTTTTTTTTTATGGTTATTTTTCTCAAACAAATCAAAAGTGTATGCATAGGGCGGTGACAGTATAAAAGGTTTAACGTAACGGTAGATCTGTGCAAATTGGCTGTTTGGGGTCTCTCTTCTTTTTGTAAGGGCTTATTTGGGTCTCTTGTGCAGTGACAAGTTTGACCCTTGTTCAAAGAGGGCATTCAAAGTGCCACCTTCAAGTTTGATAGAAATTTTCATCAGCTGCTCTCAGTTTCCGTCGTTCCAAGTGAAGCTTTGGTAACCCAAAAAGGTAGAGTGGAGTGCAGGTCTCCCGTGTGGTAGCACATTACGCTGTTGTCAAGAGAACTACTGGACTGAGCAGATTTGATTTGTTTCTTTTAAACGGGATTTATTTGCCTTGGAGCCAAGATGAATTGGCTTCACATCAAAGAGTGATCTTTTCAGCAATGTACAGGAATAGAATTGTCAGGCAGCAAATGTATAAATCCTGTAAGAACGGGCTCTCTTTATGTTCATAAAGATTATACCAATATAGTATCATTTAATGTGAAAATCTACATTTTAGTTTTTTCTTTACTTTGCTGCAAAACTTTGTCAAGTGTGAAAACGAGCTCCTATAATTTGAAAAAATGTCTGCTTTTTCTTTCAGCTTTTGCAGTAAGTGTAAACGCTGAAGGTGCAGAAGATGAGACTGAACTACCAGTGCTGCAGGTAATAAATCTGAATTGCCAGAGATGGAACCTTTTTACAGATATTATAAAATCATCTAGAAAGAGACCTGAGCAGAAAGCCTAACATCTGTGACACTGATTATTTTGATCATTGACTTCAGCGGCACTAAATGCCATATGATGTCTTTCTTTTCTGTGTAGCATGTAAAAAACAAGACTGTTAATGGGGCACAAGTTGCATGTGGCACTACTGTTCTAGTATTACCTGGATCTTAATTCGTCCTATGGATTCTTAGGATTATATGAATGAATTTATACTTTTGAATATGAATGAATTTATACTTTTGAATATGAATGAATTTATACTTTTGATTTCTTTCTTATGCTGGATTTTTCTGACACGTTGACATTTGTCTTAAGACAGGGTTTTTTGGGTTTTGTTGTGGAACAAAATTGTAATTTAGAAAAATATTTTTCCCAGCGTCAGTTGAAGGGTTCATTAGAAAATGGCAGTAAAAAAAAAAAATCAGCAATTTTGCCTAGCCTCTACAAATCAATAGTGTTATTGCTGTTGAAAATAGGTTTTGTGCACATAACCTTTATTAGTTCAGAGACAAGTTTTCCTTTTTTCTTGTTTTTGTTCAATGTGCAATGCATTGAGAGGGAAATGGCTGCCTCGCTGCTAAATTAGCATTATTACTTATTGCTACCCAAGTCACGGCTCAAGTAAAGCTTGTGTATGAAATTTCAAATTAACAGATTAGAAGAATTAATGGCCAGAGCTAGCCCTGCTGTAAAACCTCATAGTGGGGTTTAGGTATGTATGCCCTTTAACAGGCTTCTGTACCAATTTTTCTGCAACATTTGTGTATGTATAAGGGAGGAAAATCAAATACAAGTACTGGAGTTAATCAAGAGTTAGCGTCTGTAACTACTGTTTAGGTGTAGTGATCTCGCCTCAAATGCAGTAAAAGTATGGTCAGAGAGATGTGTATCTAAAACAATTTTGGGGTTTGATGATGGTTGCCGTATCGACAGTAATTTTCATAAATGCAAAAGACCCTGTTGCAGGGTTTTTAGGAGAGTAGGTAAAGTCATTCTGGTTTCGAATCTTCTGAGTTGCTGTTAGTCAAATTCCATTACTGTCTCAATCCAGCTATTTAATGTTTTCATTCTTACACAATTTATGAAGGCTTTCCAGCTATTTTAGAGTTTCAAAACCTTCTCTCAGATGAAGTCAGAGGTGCCTCCTAGAACTCTTCAGGCTAAAATATTTTTCTTTTCTCACAGGAATGTAGCAGGCAACAATTGTTTAGTTTTGTGTTTTAATAAAAGTGTAAAATGTGAGTTGTTTGTCACGAAGGACATACTTTCTTGTTTGCCTAGAAAATGAATCTTCCCATGTCATTTATCATCCAGGTTAACTTCTAATGTGGTGCATATTACACTGTTAAGGTAGCAGTACTGTGTATGGTCATCAAAATAATTTAGTCTTGTAAGATTTTTTTTTTAATCTTTGGACCCAGTCAGAAGGTAAGGGTCAAAAGCGTGGCTGCAGCACAGGCATTCTTGAAAAGGTTTTACAGATGGCTACCAAGGAAGTTGGAGCAAAAGCATTTCAGTGTAAAAGTCAGACCTGGATAAAGGGAGGGATCATCTGATGCAAGTAGCACTAAAACGAGTAGATGGATGTGATATTAAAAAAAAAAGGGGCGGGGGAGGAGGGGAAATGTGTTTATAAATAGGAATTAAGTCACAAGGATAAGAAAACTATGTATGAGCTTATTAGCGAGGAGTGCCTAGTATGGTGTTTCTGTCTGAAGGTCTTAAAGCACTCAAACCAAGATTAACCCTACAGCATCCTTATGCAATTAATAAAGATGGTCTTCATTTTATGTGTGGAGAAAGCAAAGCACTGAAGTGCAGTTACCAGGGAGAAATTGTGCAATAAATGAAGGCTCTGTTTTCATTCCTACAATTCTTGTAGGAAGCACAGAGCTATTTCTCCAGTCCTGTCTCTCTACCAGTCAGTGGTTCTTAAGCAACATCTTTCCACTCAGCCTCTGTTGTTTAGAAGCAATTGAATCCTACCAGATTCTTACATGTGTGTCTTGGTTTCCTGTTTAAGGATGCAAATGCAACGTCACCGTTACCCGTTTCTCAACACTCTGCTAAAATTCCATCACAAATGTATGTGATACTAGAGTATATCCCAGTGAAGTCACGTTAGGTACAACAACCTTCTGATATTTACTTGTCTTGATATAAATTGCTTTTGAATCTTCCTTTAAGAATTGTGTTTAAATAGATGCTTGATAGTGGATTGAATAAGGAAGAGTGTGTTGGGTTGTTGGGTTTCTTTTAACACACCAAGCAGATGTGTGTTTATTATAGAGTTCCATATTCCAAACTTTGTGCTTAGGAAATGCATATTTAAGAAAAACCAACAAGACATTGTCAATATTAACTAAAAGAGCTCTGGTATAAAGTGTCATGAGAAGCATTCCCTCTTTTTTTTCTTTTCTTCTTTCACTGCATTGTCTAAGTAATAGTATACAAACGTAGAATATCTGTTTCACTTCTCAAAGATGAAAATCTTTTTACTTGAATTTTTTGATTAGTTCTTCATTTAAAACCTCTGTGTATGCATTACAGTCTTATGAATGCTTTGACTCCCTGCACTTCTCTCTAGAAATATTTTTGCATGTATCCTAATTTTGATTTTTTCTCCTTTCTTCTAGAAGTCTGGAAAAAGGAGAACGATTAGAGAAGCAAGCAGAGGTAAGCACTGTATAGTCTGTATTTGTTTTCATTTGCGACTGCCTTTTTATGTAAATAAAATACCCTTATGCTTTGAAAAGTGACTGTGTGGATAGTGCCTAAAGGCTCAACAGCATTGGTAGTTAATTGCTGTTTCCCAAATACTTTGTATGTTTTTTCTTTGCTTATGTGCTCTCATCAAACAGAAGCTTCTTGGTCTTTGCGTTTGCAATTCATCTTGTTATTTTCTGAAAACGCGCACTTGGACTCTGATGCATTGCTTTTTGTAGTACACATTATTTTAAAATCAAATTTCATTATATTTAGTAGCAACTCTTGTAAAAAATTTGACACTTTTAAACGTGCATTTTATCATTCTGCTAGGCTTTCACGGTACTTGTAATAACTAGGCTTATTATAAATTACATGTAACAACTTGTAATAACCCTGTAGTATCTGGAAGCAAGAAGAAATATTGAAGAAGTATGTCGAACATTAAGCATGGTAAAACACATTTTTCCTGGACATCTGAGATAAATTATGAGAATAAAAGCTCTGCATGCTTCTGCCTTTCTGCAAACAACATTGACGTCCTGCCGGCAAAAAGTTGACAGACATTAGATAAGGGCCTGCAGTCTCTGCACTGTGACCTGGCGCTGCCTCTGCT
This sequence comes from Jacana jacana, assembly GCA_013400555.1. NCBI lineage: Eukaryota > Metazoa > Chordata > Aves > Charadriiformes > Jacanidae > Jacana > Jacana jacana. The sequence goes on along the minus strand of VZTM01010383.1, from coordinate 33,446 downwards.
CTGCTGGAGTGGTTCAGGTCTTGAAGCAGCTTGGGCCATTGTGATACTTCTCACTCTTCTAGACTGCGAGCACTTGGCTCCGCTGCTTCTAAAAAGAGCCAGCTTGGCCACGTTTCTGTTGCAGCAGTTTCTGAGTGGTTGTGAGTTCAGTCTGACATCAAAGCTGAACACCAGGAAGACTTAGCATGCTTTTAGTGGAGTTGCTAACAGAACTCTGAACAGTGCTGAGATCTTCTGTCTGTTTGTTTGTTTGTTTGTTGGCTTTTTCTGGACTTAATTGCAGGCTGTGTCCCTAATACAGATAACCACTTCTGTGGAAAATAATGAAGTCTCTTGTGTCATTTAGCTCCAGTTTTACCATTGAAAGGTCAGGACCTGTCTGTAGAACCTTTATTACCGTTTGCCTCTTCACTCATCTTTATCCAGTGTCAATGTCTGTTTTCTCTTTGTGTTCTTCCACCTCTTCCACTGCAATCTCATAACACAGCCAGGTGCTAGTTGCTGCTTTTATCAGTCCCAGCAGACCTGCTATGTCTCACTTCATAAAACGCCCCAGGAGGCATTGATAGACTTCTTTTTTTCTTTTGGCTTTTGACAGTGCTTAGGTTTTTTTTTTAATATAATTGCGTTACTTGGGAAAGTCATATTTAGGAACATCACAGCAGTACATTAGTGATGTAACTACCATCTGTCTTCCATTGGTTGTTTCAGTAGGAGATCACTTCAAAGCAGACAAGCAAAGGTATTTTTTGCAGCAGGCAGCAAAATTTAGAAACTTGCTGCCACGGGAGGTGGTGGAAGCAGACTATACCAGTGGTTTCAAGAGGAGGCAAGTCCATAAATGTATGGTAAAATAAACAGGCAGCAATGCCTATTCTGGCATTTCCTAATACAGTAGTTGTGGATGCTGTTAAAATATGAGGAGCACTGGAGAAAATGAAGGTGTTATGGTGTCCCTAAATAGTGTTTTCCTGTTGCTAAAGACAATACTCTGGACTAGGTGGACCATTGGTCTGATGTAATGCATCATTTCTTGTGTTCTCTCCTTTTTAAAATAAGATTCTGCCTCTCCTTAAGAAATCAAGGAGGTAAAATCAAGGAGGGACCTGAAACAGAGAATTAAGTTCTTAATGGTTCGTATTTGTGTGATTTTTTTTCATTCTTCTTTTTCAAACTGTTCTAAAAGGAAATTATTTCGCCATTATAAATAAGCTTTACCTTCGATACCAAGAAAGACAGTTACCATCTGCAATTTTCCTTTCAGAGTTTTAAGAGATCTTTTTAAGTGTCCTTAGCCTTTGAAGACCAATATCAACCTATCAATATCCCAGTCACTGGGAAGACAAGTTTAGTACTGAGGAGACTGAACTTTCATGTTCTTATGGTTGCTTTGTCTGTCCAGAATGTGATGCAGGCTTCTAGCTCAGGTGTGCTGGTGTGCAAAGAGTTTCATGCATGGAAATGTTATAGTCCAGCCAAAAGATCAGTGATGCAACTTACCAATGTTGGCTTAGCATTGCCACATCATGGCAAAAAGTTTTGCCCTGGAGGTGGATGTAGAAGTAAGTACCCTATTGGTAGCTGTATTTGTCCCCAAATAGTAGACCATGTTGCTGACCAACAATGTTTTCAGCTTTTAGAATATTTGAATAGAAGAAAACAAATCGCTTCTTGACGAGAGGCACTGACTATTTCAGGCTAGTGTACAATGATTTTGCCTTGTTTGGAAACTCAAGGAAGGATTTGTTGAGGGATATGGTGTAGGGCAGAATTTTGTAGAGTAGGGCAGATGGTTGGACTCAATGATCCCAAGGGTCTCTTCCAACCTGAATGATTCTGTGATTCTGCGGGGAGTGTGAGTTTTCTAGAGTCCTTCTGCAGGCTGTGGAAAGAGAGGGCGCTTCCAGAGAGTGACAGAGATCCAAAGTGAGTTGAGTCATTTTCTCTGGAGATACTACGCTCATCTCAAGGTGATCTACTAGCATTCGGCTGTGGAGTGCAGTTGTATTTGGAGAGGGTTTTTTTCTTGAGTGGTTTTTTTGTTTTTTTTTTTAATTATTAACACATATTAGCAGAATGAAGTAATCCTGAGGCTTTTTTTTTTTCCTTGGGTTTGTTTATTGCAAATATGGTGATGTTATACTTCTGATCTGCAAATAACCTGCAATATTCTGAAAGGATCAAAAGTATTTTTCACAGTTATATCCTTTTAATATCCTGTCTGATCTAGTTTTTCACTTTATCTAAGCTCTCAAGGAGTTAGTGAGGGAAGTTTGGGTGGAAAGGTGAGAACATCATGCAAGGTTTAAATAAGTTTTTGTTTGGGTTTTTTTTTACTATTAGAGCAAATGAGTAGGCAATGAACCTTTTTTTTGGGGGGGGAAGGGTAACTGTTAAGACACATCATGAATTCTGAAGTGGTAAGCAACTTATGTATTACAAAACTGTGAAAGGGTGTGCAGTTTGAGGAATAACTGGATACTATTATTTCTGATTTCAAGAAGTAAAAAAAGCGTACTAAAAATGTGGAGCATTTGGAACGGATTTAAAGGGGTTTTTTGGATGTTACCAAGGGAAGTAGTTTAGTAAAATTTAGGAAATAAAATTTCAGAAGTGTTCAAACTGTGTTGAGAGAGAGTGTTTGAATTAGGTTGGCTTTCATTTCTTATGCTGCAGGCCATGAACAGATAAATCACTCACTACAAATGCCTTGTGCATATATGATAAATAAACAAGCCTGCACACACACAGATGAGAGAGATGCACAGATAGCTAGATATATAGACACAATCTATATGTATGCACTGCCTTTAATTCAGAAAGATCCAAGTAACTTCATATAAACACATTCAGAAATTATTGTTCTTGGTGTGAGAAAAGAGTTGTATCTGCTTTTAACTGGGAAGCTGTACACCCAGCTACAATAATCTCAAAATGTAAGAACTAAAAGATCTGGAGTTTCAGATTGATTGTAGAGTTGGCGTAAGAGGAGGGGAAGGTCTACAGAATATGCAAGTGGCCTGATTTTTCTAAACCCAAGTTGGGAGCTGAGTTTTGTGACCTACACTGTAGAGTCTTTGGTTTGTCAGTTCAAGCACCAGTTTAGTTTTTGTCTGTTAGGTAACTAGTAAGCTCAGGAGCCATTTTCACTCTTCTCTTTTCTGTAACAATTGTAGATAAGGAGGGAAACCCACCTCAGAATAAACTCTTGGAAATTAAGAGACTGACTTGGAACAGCAAAGACCCACATTCAGGTCCAGCTACCTTCCAGATGGGAATTTGGGTTACTTGCATCCTGGGTGAACGCTTTATCCTTTGACTAGCAAAGGAAGGCTGGCAGGCAACATCATTATCTTAACCTCTTCCAGGAGCTTTCTTCCTCTTCTTTTTTTTTTTTTTTTTTCCCTGAAATGTTCATTTTAATCTTTTCAGTAGCTTTGACTTGACTAAACCAACCTTCAGTGGTGAATAAACTTTGCAGAAAAAAACCCCAACAAATCAAAATGAAATTGTGCAGGTAGCTCATTCACCCTGGTCATTATACCGTAATCTTCCAAGTAGCAGTATTTCCCCGTAGTCACGTTTTGAACTGATTTAGTGATAATTCTGAAGGAGGCATATTTTGTATAGGGTCATTGTATAGTTACTAAACCACACATTAGTGTTAATGGTTTGTTGAAAGTTAATTAAGTCTCCATTCTGTTTTGCAGAGACATGGTTATGGTAAGATTCAGGAAGCGTCAGCATTCCTGTTTCCTAATTTTTTATTATTTTTTTTCTGTGAACTTGAAGTACAGTATCTTTCCAGTCAATGAGCATTTGAGATTGTTGAAGTTATTTTCCAGATATGGAAATGTCTTAGGGAAATAAAGTATATCAGTAGCTCTTCTGGATATTAATCTTCCAAAAGACTCCATTCTTTGTCTTGCTTGGTTGATTATTTCTGAACTCAAGAAGCAATGTAGGTATTTAAAATTATACATTCTTTCTTCCTCTTCTTTAATACACTGAGTATTTCTTTTAATGAGCTATTTTAAAATACCTATAGCAGAGGAAACTATCGCCACTGGATTAAAGCAGTAACACCAAAGTAGTTGTTGGGTTACTCCTAGAAAGTATTTTATTGTGGGATACCACAGCTGTTGTTCAATGTACCTTAAATGAGTGTAACTCAGGTGTTTGCATATCTGTAAATGTACACATACTGAGCCAGTCATTATATAAAGCAGTGTAATTTTTGCTTTTTATCTCTGGGAGTATCTCTAGTGTTGTGCCTGTAGATTTAGTCCTTTGACTCTCACTAGTGTTGTTGAAGTGTAATTTTAATTTTTGCACAGGAAATCTAGCAAATGTCTTGCTAGATAAAAATGGCTGATTAGCAGCTATTTGTTATTGTGTTGTAGGTGTAAATTAACAAGTAACTCTTCAGAGGAACCAAGGAATGTACTCAATGATCAGGTCCTGGACACAACAATCTTCTGAGAATCTTAGCAAAGATATTTGGGGTTAATGCTGTTTTGATTGCCACTGATTTTCTTGTGATCCTTCGAGTGCTCAGTTTTTCTGTTTTTCATTGAAACTACTGCTTTTCATCTTTGGGCGTTTGTTCTCCGTCTCTGTTCCATTGTTCTTCACTTATTCTGCTCTATCTGTGAAGTTAGCATTTTTAACCTAGAAGTCAAGATCTTGATGTGCAACTGGGGTCTTTTAGGTAGACTTGATCTATGATGCAAGAAAACCAAGTATTTATTTTAAAAATGTATAACGTAAAACTTGAATTTATACTGAAGTGCAGATTAGAAGTGCTGCTTGATTAGATTGCTGCCTGACCAGAAGCTTCACATCCTTCCTCTAAATGGCTCTGTCCTTGGGATATTTGTCTTCACACAGATGTTGCTTGTAGTAAAATCTGGCAGCTTCAGTCAGCAGTGACCCTCTGGATTTTCTGTACTGAACTTTCATCCTGGACTGTCTTCAGCTGGACATGTCCTGTATCTGCTTGAAAGTTTGGTTTCAATGGAAATACCTGCAAATACCTGTTTCTTAGAAAGCTTTTCTAGAGGTTTTATATCTTTAAATTCTCTGTCAGCTTTCATAGTGTTGCTAATGGTGGTGGTCTTGAAGTTATGCTTTGCTGAAATTTGACTCCTAGGTCTTTTTTGTTACATATGTAAATTTTTTGGTCTTTTTTGTTATATATGTAATTTTTTTGGTATGCACTTTGTTCCTTCTCCACATTTTTTGACATTCTGTACAGATCCCAGGGGACTCATCTTTAATTTCTTTCCTTTTGGTACTCCCTTGGAGTGGTGTAATCTGTAAACATTGGCTCAGCAGCCTTTTCTGTGCTGTCTCTTCCTTGTATGACTAGAATCTGTTACCTCATATGACTGATCTGACTGTCACTTCAAGTGACAAAATTTAAATGCAGTTCTTGATCCCTGCCCACCTTCCCCACAAGCCATCTCGTTATCTTCTTGAACTCTGAATATCAATACTTTCTTTTTTGTTCCTTAGGCAGTAATTGGTCAGTCACTTACTTGTATCTCTGATGTTACTATGCCCTGAATTTTCCCATCTGCATACTTTCTGCCTAGTATCTATAAAGCTCATTCTTCCTGGCAAACTAAGAGAATCACAGAATGATATGGGGTTGGAAGGAACCTCTAGAGATCATCTAGTCCAACCCCTCTGCCAAAACAGGTTGCACAGGAATGCATCCAGGTGGGTTTTGAACGTCTCCAGAAAAGGAGACTCCACTACCTCTCTGAGCAGCCTGTTCCAGTGCTCTGCCACCCTCAAAGTGAAAAAGTTCCTCTTCATGTTTAGATGGTACTTCTTATGTCCAATTTTGTGCCCATTTCCTCTTGTCCTCTCACTGGGCACCACAGAAAAAAGACTGGCCTCATCCTTTTGACACCCACCATTTAAGTATTTAGATGTGTTGATCAGATCCCCCTTCAGTCTTCTCCAGACTGAAAAGATGAAAGTCCCTCAGCCTTTCCTCATAAGAGAGGTGTTCTAGGCCCCTAATCATCTTTGTGGTCCTCTGCTGTACCCAGCAGTTCATTGTCCTTCTTGAACTGTGGAGCCCAGAACTGGACACCACAGAACTTGAACTGTGGACCCAGATGGGGCCTCACCAGGGCAGAGTAGAAGGGCAGGATAACCTCTCTTGACCTGCTGGTCACATTCTTCTTGATGCATCCCGGGAAGCCATTGGTTTTCTTGGCCACAAGGGCACTTGCTGGCTCATGATCATCCTGTTGTCCACCAGGACTCCCGGGTCTTTTTCTTCAGAGCTGTTCTCTAGCAGGTCAGCCCCCAACCTGTATTGGTGCATGGGGCTATTCCTCCCCAGATGCAATGCCCTATACTTCCCCTTTAGGGTAAGTGCCCGGAGATTTGAGATTAATTGCATGAAATCTTGTTGGTGGCCGGTCACCAGTGGTGTCACTTAGGGCTCAGTTCTGGGGCCAGTATTGTTTAATGTCTTTACTGATGATCTGGATGAGGGGATTGAGTGCACGCTCAGTAAGTTTGCAGATGACACCAACCTAGGTGGGAATGTTGATCTGCTTGAAGGTAGGAAGGCTCTAGAGAGACCTAGACAGATTTGATCAATGGGCCAAGGCCAGTAGGATGAGGTTCAATAATACCAAGTGCCAGGTCCTGCATTTGAGTCACAACAATCCCAGGCAACGCTACAGGCTTGGGGAAGAGTGGCTGGAGAGTTTCCCAGCAGAAAAGGACCTGGGCGTATTGGTGGACAGCTGGTTTAACACGAGCCAGCAGTGTGTCCAGGGGGTCAGGAAGGCCAACAGCATTCTGGCTTGTACCAGAAATAGTGTGGCCAGCAGGAGTAGGGAGGTGATCTTGCCTCTGTAATTCAGCACCAGTGAGGCCTCACCTTGAGTACTGTGTTCAGTTCTGGGCCTCTCACTACAAGGAGGACTCTGAAGTGCTGGAGTATGTCCAGAGGAGAGCCACCAAGCTGGTGAGGGCTCTAGAGAACAGGTCCTATCAAGAGAGGCTAAGGGAACTGAGCATGTTTAGTCTGGAAAAGAGATGGCTGAACAGAGACCTCATTGCCCTCTACAACTACCTGAAGGGAGGTTGTAGAGGTGTAGGTGTTGGCCTCTTCTCCCAAGTGAATAATGACAGGACCAGAGGAAATGGTCTGAAGCTGCAGCAGGGAAGGTTTGGATTAGATATTAGGAAGAATTTCTTTACTGAGAGGGTGATCAGGCACAGAAACAGCCTGCCTAGGGATGTTGTGGAGTCCCCATCCCTGGAGGTATTGTTGATATGTGTAGATGTGGCACTTCAGGGCATGCTGTAATGGCTGAGATTGTTGGGTGTGGTGGTTTTTGGGTTGTTATGGTGGTTTGGTTTTTTCTGTTGTTGTTATGGTTGGACTCAATGATCTCAAAGGTCCCTTCCAACCACGAAGATTCTGTGATTCTGTGTGAGGACCAAAGTTCCCTATATATTTCATTTAGTTGCAGATTGCAATTTAGTGTCTCCTTATTTTATACATTGTTACTCAATTATGGTCTTGGGTGGATTATACAGCATAGGTCAAACCTGTAAAGAATTTTGGAAAGGGCATCTGTCTTCTCCATTTCACTTTCTCATCCTCGGCTGAGTTCTATTGGGATCAAATCTGCCAGTTTTTCTTAGCTTTCAAAGCGCTGAGAGATTATTCTGTCTACCGTAGTCATGAAAATTTGGCTATCTTCAGCTTCCCCATGGTATCACCCTTCATCACCTATTTCTGTCCATATATATTTGCAAAGCTGCTTCATTGTTCTCTTTTAAATTTCTCACACCCTTTTCTCCTGTTCAGAGTTCTTAGATGTGGTGCCTTTAAACACCATGAGCAGACGTTTGAGGTGTTAGTGCTCTCCTGTCAGACAAAAGTAGTACCTCGTTATTCTCATGTGTCTCTCTCTTCATGTGACGTTTGTTTCTGGGTAAGGTTTTAAACTCTTTATTGAGGAAGCATCTTTTCATGTTCATCCGTTGCCCAGCGAGGGGAGATGCTGATCTACAACTAACACCTTTTATCTCTGGTAATAAGGAGAGCTGGTGTATTGGAGAAAAAGGCACTTTCATAAATGTGGTTACTGTTAACTGGGGGCATAAGTTTCTTGGTTGCTGCAGATCTCCTCTAATCATCTCATACTTTTTGTGTGTTAATCCTTAAAAGGACTGATTTGGATTTTTTTTGTCTGTTAAATTATGTCTTTTTAATTTCATTAAATCTTTGTAACTGAAGAAATAGCGTGTTACATAACAGATTCCCCCCAATACCTGGGTTCTCAGTAGCTTTGGAGCAAAATTAAAAGTAACTTATTTTGTCTTTAAATCTTCTTATTTTCTGGTTCCAGAATTAAAAGAAATTGTATTTGTCATCCAGAGTCAAAGCAATTCTTTTCATTCCAAGAGAGCGGAAGATCTAAAAAGAGATATTTTAAAACAGGCTGCAGATCTTGGAAAGGTATGTTTAGAAAATACAGACTGTACCTTGTAATGTATGTTTTCGCTGCATTTACTAAATAGACCGTTTTCTATTGTGTCTTTTTCTGAACAGTTTTATTCTTTTCATTAATTGCCTTCTGTGTGCTTACAAGAGAATATTTCCGTGGGTGATTATTGACTGTATGCCGTGATGCATCACCAAATAATTTTAATTTTAACTACTTACCTTTTTGCATAATAACCAGTTTTGTTTGGATGGCATTTGATATAAAAGTGTTAACGAGAAACACTAGTGTGCCTTTAAGAGAAAGTCAGATGCTTTCTTTACGAAGTGAAAAACAATCATTTGAAAAATAATTTTTAGGTGAGTATTAGATACAATGAAGATGCTGCAATGTAGATTTTTCATTGTGCAACTGTAGTGTTGTGGCAGTGGAACAGCAGTGTATGTGGACATGAAAATCCCAATACAGGATTCCCTGCTTCCTAAAGCAATGGTCTTCCACATCTATCTTGTCCACATGAGTATTCGTAGAATCATAGAATCGTTTTGGTTGGAAGAGACCTTTGGGGTCATTGAGTCCAACCATCAGCCCTACACTACAAGTTCTCCCCTACACCATATCCCTCAACAC
>VZTM01010383.1:0-24264 GCA_013400555.1 Jacana jacana | reverse complement strand
CTCATATTCAGCCCTGTGTCAACCAGCACCCCCAGGTCCTTTTCCGCCAGGCAGCTCTCCAGCCCTACTGCCCCAAGCCTGTGGCGATGCATGGGGTTGTTGTGCCCCAAGTGCAGGACCTGGCACTTGGCCTTGTTGAAGCCGCTGCCATTAACATTGGCCCATCGATCCAGTCTATCCAAGTCCCTCTGTGAAGTGTCCCTGCCCTCAAGCAGATTAACACTCCCACCTAACTTTGTGTCATCTGCAAACTTAATGATTGTGCTCTCTATATCCTTGTCTAGATCATCAATAAAGATATTAAACAGGAATGGCCCCAATACTGAGCCTTGAGGTACATCCTTGGTGCAGCACCTTCCTTGAGTGCCCCTTGATCCTCTGCCGCCCCACTGCAAACTGGCACTCACTGCCTCTCACCTGCCAGTGGGCACTGCTGCCCTGGGATCTGCACATCGTATGAGTCTGATTTTGAGATAAATATCAATATTAAATTTTACATGTAAAGCTTTAGCCTAGAGAGAAGAGCTTTTTAAGAGGCTTACATTGAAAGTTAGTGTACACAAACAATGCTTTATTTTCTTTCCCTTTAATAGAAGTAAGAACAAAGTAAGAGGCTTGTATCTTCTGAGATAATGTACCTTGCTTGAGCTTATTTGACCTATTTTTCAATTCCAGGTTCTTTTCTGTAAGGGAAAAAAAACCCAGTCTGTTTTAAATTGTCTTATATATTTTGGCCTTGAGATGCCTAAATCAGGTTCCTGGATGTTTTCAGCTTCATTTATTCAAGCTTATCAAACCTGTTTTAATTAAATCCATTCTGAATGCAATTTTTAATCCCTTAATGAAATCAGTCATGTGGACAGCCTTTGTTCTGCAGAGTTCTGCTCTCTCAGAGTCTTCCTCGGGACTGTGACAGGTGTTCAGATACAATGTGTGTAGAGGGGATTATGGCTTCAGTTGTTAAAAACAAGGATTTTTGTTGAGTTCTATAATTGGTGTTGCAGAATATGAATGATAAGATCAATAAGTGGAAGTGTAATAGTTTCAGCGAGGCAGGACTATTGGCATAAAATCTTTTTTGTAATCAGAGAGTTATACCTGTGAGTAGTTCTGCCTGGAGCAAAGTGAACTGGCTTTTATAAAAACTTTATTGTCTAATTAAGGAGATTCTTACATGGGAATGCTGAAATGGGTGATGCTTTTCCAGTGTCAAGAGGTAACTGAGCATTCCTGTCATATTAGAGAAGCATTGATGGAAATACATCATACCAAAAATCTCCTACCTGTCATCTGAGCATATCCAGCATGTACTTGACAGGTCTAGTTTTTGTCAACTTGCAATTCCACTGTAGGCCACTGTGAGGCGTGACACAGTAATACTAATTATGGAGAGAAGGCAGACGGTCTCTTGAATTCTGCACATCAGCATTGGAAGTTCACATTCATTCGTTCATTGGTTATTATATTCTCCTGGTTTAAAATGAGAAGTGGAAGCCAGCTGCTACATTTGTGGTATGTAACGAAACTAGAATGTCTGCATTGCTTTAAAATGGATTAAATCACTCACATTCCTATTTACATGTAATCTGTCAATTTATTTACTTTCACTGTGTATTTGAACATGGTTTTCTTGACAATCTAATCTGTAATTCCGGTCACCAGTAGACGTCATTATTGAGTTCGTGCTTAAAAGCATATTTAATAGCAATTTATTGAATATTAACCAAAGCTCTTAAGTATATTAAACCATGGCTAGAACGTAGCAATGAAGACAATTCCTTAAGGTTTTCACCAATTTCCCTGATGGTCTGAGGTTTCTGCATTTAAGTTGCTCTGTCAGCTAGGCCTTCCTAAGAAACCCCAGTAAGGATAAGGAAGCTGTCAGTGTAAACGGTAATATTTGGTTAATTTGTTGGTAGATTTTGGTTATCTGTTCCCTTTCTAGCTTCTTAAAAAGTTGAAAACCAGGATTACTTTTTTGGCTATTATGTTTAAGACTAGAAACCAGGTAAAATACAGTTTTTGAGAATTGATAGACTTTGTCTGAAATACTGTTTTAGATGCAGTTAATGCTATTTAATTGCCTGGAATTGTGACACTGTTTTGAAGACAGAAGTCTGTGCATTTCTTCATGGAAACTGATCTATTTTTCCTGAATGGTATCCTATGTATATTAACCAGAAGAAATATAGCAAATTTTTAGTATTCATTATGGAGTTTAAAAAAGGATCACAGACCAATAATAGAATCTTTTTGGTTGGAAAAGACCCTTAAGATCACCAAGTCCAACCATAAACCTAAGTCTGCCAAATCCACCACTAAACCATGTCACTAAGCATGTCTATATGTCTTTTAAATACGTCCAGGGATGGCTTCTCAGCCGCTTCCCTGGGCAGCCTGTTCCAATGCTTGACAACCCTTTTGGTGAAGAATAAAATAATAAGATTTTAATACTGATTCTATGGAGTATTAGAAAATGAAAATTAGTATCATGGACTTCTGTATGAATAATAGATGATGTGAAGTATAACTTGTTCTATACAAGTGTCATAACTATAATATGCAGTATTTTTACTCTAGGTTTACTTTTTTTTTGAGCAAAATCCTATGTTTTTAACCATCTCATAGAAATTAAGTTTCACAGATTTAAACTATCACTACATATAAAGGGGGGAATATTGCTTGTTGGTGAGTTTGAGGACTATTACTGTAGCGATTATTAACATCATTGTAAAAGAAACAAGAACAATCAAAAGTATGTAACTTAAAAACCTCTATATTATGTTGCTTGGGTAAATACTTGCTTCAGTTAACATCTTCATTGCATTTTCTTAATACTGTTTTTTTGCCAATGTCGCAGTTTCCAGTCTGGCTATTGTGAAAATAGGGGACAGCTGTTAGGAGCATCCTGTAGTTTTATTCTAATTTATTTAATTTGCAAAAGCCTGTTTCCTGAAGCGCAGTGGGAACAAGAATGATCAGAAACCCAGTTAGTCTGTGCCTTGGAAGTTCAGTCTCTTTGTTATGTTAGAGAATCGTGCTTACAGAAGGTTCTATTTTCTGCTTCCAGCACACATTGAGTGTAACTCAGCGTCTGTGCTGCTGCATCTATCAGGTTGAAAAGACTCTTGGTGCCTATCTCAGCTTTATTATGTCATTAAAGTCATGGCCACAGTTATCTGTTGCCAAAATGCCAATTGTTGAGTATGGCATATGTGCTTTAAAAATCTGTTATTTTTAATTGCCTGAGCTGTACTGGTGGCAGCATTACACTATTTCAATAATATGGAAGGTTTCTTTGTTCAAGTGTTGGAGAGGGGGGAAAAGTGTAATTAGTTTGCTTGAATTTTAATGTAAGCCATCACCATATTCCTATCTGAAATGATCTGTCTCCAAATTCTTCCTGCTCATGTTTTGGCCATCTGTGAGAGACTACTTTCAGGAAATTTGTAGACTGTCTGGCTTTTTTCTTCGTTTCTAGTGGGACATGCATTCTCTTTCTGGGTGAATGAAAGTTTTCTGAAGTTCTTTCTATGTCTACTTCCACATCTGTTATCAGATGCTGAAGCGAAGCCAGGTGAAGCTCTGTTGTCTAAAAGCCTTCCTAAATATTCCTCTGTTATTGTTTTATACTATTTCCACAATGGATTCTGACATCTATATCTCACCTTATAAAGGCTTTGAAATACTATCAGGCTCTGATGGAAACAACTCTGAGAATCTGTCTGGGTTTGTCTTGGTCTGTAGTAGTGGTTGACTATTTTTATTCCTTATTAGAAATATTCCTCAAATAAACAGGCATACAATTCCTCTTCCAGATCTACAACAAGCTGTATAGCTAAAATTCCTCTATGGTTCTGGCTCCCGGGGTAAGTCTGAAATGTTCTGCATTTTTTACCCTTACTGTACAGCTCACGTGCATGTTAATAGTGCTGTGTTATAAAATCTAGTGGAAGGATTTCTTATTGACTACTAATCTGTATATTTAGACTTAACTTGCTGGAGCCCCTTCAAAATTAGTACTGTAAATGGAGGCAATCCATGATATATCTGTTGCTTCAGCTTCCAGATTTCCTGCTCAAATTCTAGATTTTAGTCTGAAAACCCTGTATCCTCCTCTCTCCTCTGTAATGGCTTCCCATGCCATGGAAGCTCCTTCCAGCTCAGACTGATCAGATGATTCATTTTCGGAACTTGCAGTTTTAACAAGGTTTAGCTGATTATATTTAAGTGAAGTGTTGGGATACATTCTGTTCTGCCCCTTCATGTCCATGTCTACCACAGTTTGTCTTATGGCTAGGTTTTCCACAGTGTCAAGATTATCCTCATTTTTTAAATTAGAACAGGTATCATGTATATTTTGTTAATGTCAAATAAATCCTGCAGTTGTCATAAAATGTACTCATCACCTTAGTTCTTAAAATACTTATTCTTTAGCATATAAGAGTTTATCCTGCCAGGCAGTGGACAGGTTTTGTTAACTGTATTTATGAAAATCAAGGCTCTTTGGCATACCTTCTCCATTAGCTTTCCATCATTTTTCCCTCTTTGTAGGGCAAAGATCAGGTGCCAGTCTATACCAGAGCTGCTGGGGAAAATACTGTCATTTGTGATATTGACCTTGTCTGTCACTCTTCTTGGCTCAGGTCTTGCTACTCTTTTACTGATCAGCAGGAGACTCTTTCCCCAGGAGAAGGATCAGTCTGGCACATGAGTGGCAGTAGAACTGTGTGAAGGTATCTTGCTGAGATGACAAGTCCTGCTCTTTTCTGTGGTGAGGGCAAAGACACTGATGGGGTACCTGGAGCATCTGGCACTCTTACTTTCTCAAAGAAGTGAAGTCTGTGCAAGGGGTCCCTTATTGGCTCAAAAAATTATTTAGGGAATGTGGTACTGCAGCGAAAGAGAGGGAAGAAGTTCCAGCCTTTGTCAGCGGCCTCCTGAAACCACACAAACCTTTGCCCAGAAGTTCTGAGTATCATGACCTTGTGTGTGTTGCTCTCATAAGGCCTTTTCTGTCTCTATCACTTGAGGCAGATGATAGTATCAGTAACTACTAAAAGCCCTGGGTCATCTCTGATTTATTAATAGAAAATTCTGGAAACAAGATTTCTTTGTCCTTTTTGTTTCCCCCATCTGCCTTTAGTCAATATTTTGCATTTAGAGATAAATACCTGACTCTATTGCCTTACCAGTTGATTTTTCCCATAAACTGGCATGCTTGCACTTAGCGTAATTTGAAATTTATTTGTTTGTTTATTTGTTTAAAAGAAAGAAAACAAATTAGTGGGTTAATTCAGCATTTTGAACTCATTTTTAGGTTCTCGTATACACTTCAGTTGGACCTTTATTTTTAGCCAACCTTTTTGCTTCTGTTTTGCCTGATTTCTATTTGTAACATCAACCAAAACTTTCATTTTTATACCTAACTTCCAAATCTATCCATAAAATTGCATTTCTATTGTGTGGGCAGAGCTTGCAGTGTAAAAAATTTCTAATAATTGCGTGTATTGAAGTGTTCAGTTCTTTATCTATGTTAATGTGTGCATTTGTTTTCTGATCTATTACTTGTTCTACATACATACATTGTCTGATATCAGCACGTTCTTGGACATTTTCTTGCCTGTTGGGTACATAGTTTGTCTTCTAATAATGCACGATTTCTTTCAGGATTTGCATTTTAAAATGCATCTGCTCATTTTGGGGCCTCAATATTTGTGTGCTCATCTTCTGAAATGCTTCTAAACTCTGACCTGTTGAAGGGTGAGGTGACTCCAAGTTCTGAAAATCCAACCTTTTGAAAGTGTTCCAGCAAAAGTGTACAAAAGTACTATTTAGTTTGGAAAATGTATTTCAGAGTTGCCTTGAATCTTTTCTCTTCAAGGTCTTGGGGGACTTCACAAATTTGACTGAATTCTCTTTTATCTCTGCTTTCCTCCAGCCGTTATCTTGGCTTTTTGTTTGAATTGTTTGATCTCTGACTTGCCAATATGTTCTTGCTTCTTATTCTGCAAAGGTACCAGAATCCTTGGACAATTACTAGGCTTTACTCTGCAAAATCCATGTCTAGTCTGTTAACTGTTTTGTGCTTGAAACTGTAAAACTTACCTATATGGTAATGCTAAAAGATGAATATGATCATCTTCCTGGGCTACATCAATAGAAGCATGACCAGAAGAAGATTGCAGGAGGGGATTCTACCCCTCTACGCTGCGCTCATGAGACTCCACCTGGAGTACGGTGTCCAGCTCTGGAGTCCTCAGCATAGAGAGGACACGGACCTGTTGGAACGGGTCCAGCAGAGGGCCATGAAGATGATCAGAGGGATGGAGCACCTCTCCTATAAAGATCGGCTGAAGGAGCTGGGCTTGTTCAGCCTGGAGAAGAGAAGGCTCCGGGGAGACCTTATAGCAGCCTTCCGGTATCTGAAGGGAGCCTACAGCTATAGGAGAGCTGGAGAGAGACTCTTTGTCAGGAGGTGTAGTGACAGGACAAGGGGTAATGGCTTTAAATTGGAAGAGAAGAGAATTTAGATTACCACCCTCACAGGAAAGCATTTCTTTCTGGTCTAAAATGCTGGAACATGTTGCCCAGAAAAGCTGTGGATGCCCCATTTCTGGAGGTGTTTAAAGCCAGGCTGGATGGGGTTTTGATCAACCNTAGTAAAGAATAAGAGATTGATCTGAAGTTTCCTCTTCTACTGTAACTGCTGTCAGCTATGTTCAAATTGCTCAGTCATCTTTGAACAGTGTCATGCTCTCAAGTATACATGAGATTAGAATTACTAAATAAAAATTAACCCTTAAAATTAGTTAACAGTTTTAGGGTTTTTTTTCTTGTAAGTTCTCCTGAGCACCTGTACTAGTATTTGAAGTACATTCACCAAATTTCTTGCCTTGTGAAAGCCTCTGTCTGTTCTCCTGTTCATTCTCTTTTTACGTGTTCTAACTTGGGAAGAAGAAAGGAATTTAGGTTTACTTGGTAAGACACTACTGGGGGGAAGGGACCTGCTGCCCCACATATCACATTAAGTTAGATAGGGAAATAAAATCATAAAATAATTAGAGTTGGAAGGGACCTTAAAGTTCATTGAGTCCCAACCCCCCTGCCACAGACAGAGACACCTCCTACTAGACCAGGTTGCTCAAAGCCCCATCCTGCCTGACCTTGAACACCTCAAGGGATGGGACATCCACAGCTTCTCTGGGCAACCTGTTCATTCAGTTGAATGAAGTTTCATTCAAATATGAGAAAAAAACTTCTTTATGGTAAAGGGTGACAGAGCACTGGAACAGGCTGCCCAGGGAGGTTGTGGAGTCCCCATCTCTTGAGACCTTCAAGACCCGCTTGGATGCAGTCCTGAGTAATGTGCTCTAGGCAATCCTGCTTTAGCAGGAGAGTTGGACTATGTGATCTCTAGAGGTCCCTTCCAGCTCTGACAATTCCACGATCTCTACATTAGCAAGTAGTTTGGTGCAATAGGAGCAAATACGTAGAGCAGTGTAGTTGTTTCTGAGGAGATGGCATGGGGGTTACATGAAATTTCAAAGGGTGTTACTTTGAACTAGTTCTGATTTGATTATCTGAGGTCCATTAGCAGTTGTGAAACATCTTCTACTTTAGTTTCATCCTAGAGGAATACAATTTGTGCACTCTCTGATCAAAGACAGTGTGGTGAGTGGGGAAAAATGCATAAAAATGAAGGTGGGGTTAGGAAGCTCTAAGAGCTGCTTTTGGTCTAGGTCTCAATCTTGCACTAAGGTTTAGACTTTATTTAGTAAGCATTTTTTTTCCCCTAAGGTATTAAGATTTATTATAATAATTTTGAAATGGATCAATACCTCTGAATCTTTTTTACATCTCGATAATTGCAGTAATGAAATTGGGTTTTTACATTGCTCAGTTTGAAAAGTCAGGACTTGACAACTCTGTCAGCAAGCACTATTCAAAGACCTCAGGCTTCGTTTTGATCTCTGAAACATGTAGCCCAGTCTAGATTAAAGTAGATTAAATGAGAAGAATTTAATGTCTTTTGACTAATTGGGGGGGACATAATTCATTTGTTGATAGACGTATATTTTGAAATATTTTAAATTTAGTAGTTTCTTGAGTCTTCTTATGTCCTGGTAATCTGAATTAAGTTCTATTCAAGTTCTCATCTACAAGATTGAAAACAATTGTATTGGTGTTGATGTGTTTTCTGCTCCTGATCATGGAAAACAGAGGCATGCTTATAAATTCTTTGTATGACTGTTTTTCAGTTTGCTGCAGGGCAATTGTTTGTACTGGTAGTTGAGGAAAATCTTGCGGTGTCACTTCAATGTGATGTAAAGCAAATTAACACAGATTGCTGCTGACCACAAGCGACTGATTTCTGGATCGTGAAAACCTCGCTGGACCTTTTGCTGGTTTTCTAATTGTGGGAACTGTAGGCAGTATGTTAATGTAATTGGCAGCATTGCAATATGCATGCTGAAATTTGCTCTGACTATTGTTGAAGAACAACCCAGTAAAATAACAGTATCCATGGCTACCAGCATCTTTCCCACATGAAAAAGTTACATCAATAATTACAGGGTTTTGATACAGAAATATATTGTAGTGGAAAGCTTTCTTTTTGATAATGAAACAGTTCATTGCATATGGTTTAATATTCTTGCTAACTGCTGAAAAAGTCTCTTCAGTTACAAATACTTCCTGTAGCTGCTTTCCCAGGCAGCGAGTTTTTGGATCTAGCGTGCAATCACTCGGGTGTCAGTGCTTTGGTTATGCATTCAAGGCTATTTTCTGGCAGCTAAGTTGTGTTCTAAGGATTTCAATATAATGTACAGTAGGAAAAAGGAATAAAATTACTTCCTCTTTCTTAAAATTTCCTTTTTTCCCCCCTTCTTACCTGAAGTTATAGTCAGGAACATTTCAAATCACTTTCTTAAGTTGCAGTTTTTACCTCAGTATGATTGGGTAAACGCTTCCATCTTTTCTTTAATGTACAATCCGTTGACAACAGACTTACAGCATCTTGTTCTTGATTTATTTAAGCAGGGCACTGCATGGCCTTTCACTGAACCCTGCACATAATATATTACTGAAACTGCACATAATATATTATGAAAACTCAGCTCTTTTTAAACTGATAACCAGGCATCTGAGAGTAGAACAGAAGTAGACATTTTCTCTAACAGAAAATAGTGGATTATACCTTATTACTTTAGGCTTCCTGAGGAAAAGAAGACAGAATACCTATTTATTGGATATTATGCTTTGCAATTGTTTTTTTAAAAGAAACTTGTTGTGACTTTTCAATACTTAAAGGGGGCTTATACGAAAGATGGAGACTTCTTAGTTGTGTCTGTTGTGAGGAGACAAGGATTAATGGTTTTGAACTCAAAGAGGGTAGATTTAGTCTAGGTACATGGAGGACATGTTTTTACAATGGAGTGATGAGACTCTGGAACAAGTTGCCCAGAGAAGTAGTAGATGCCCCATCACTGAAAACATTCAAGGCCAGGTTGGACGGGGCTCTGAGCAACCTGATTTAATTGAACATGTCCCTGCCCATGGCAGGGCAGTTGGACTAGATGACCCTTAAAGGTCCCTTCCAACCCACACTGTTCTGTGGTTCTATAATGGATGACTGAGACCTTGGCTTACTTAACCTCCCAAAGAGGGCTGAGAAGAGGATAGATAGTCTAGCTCTGAATGTAGTTTTAGGATTAATTTCTGGAAAGAAAGTAAGAGAGTAGGGAAAATGTTGTGAAGTGCTTGTAAAGCAAGAACTAGGAAAGCATTTCTAATTCTGAAACTGTGATTCAGCAGCAGTATTTAGGGTTTAGGATCCCCGCTCTTGCCCCTCAGTACTGAGTTTCATAGAATCATTTTGGTTGGAAGAGACCCTTGGGATCATCGAGTCCAACCATCAGCCCTACTCTACAAGTTCTCCCCTACACCAGATCCCTCAACACCACATCCAATCTACTCTTACACATCTTCAGGGATGGTGACTCCACCACCTCCCTGGGCAGCCGATTGCTGTGCCTGACCACTCTTTCTGTGAAGAATTTTTTCCTAATGTCAAGTCTAAACCTACCCATTAGGCAATTTATTAAATTTACAGAGCACAGAGATACATGCAAGATGCTTGGAGATACAGTTATAGTGGACTCTGTAAGAGCAGATTCCTGTACACAGCTGTATTTTTCGGTAATGTGGTATATGTTTGCCAGTTGCTCTGACTGGGTGACCCGGTAATACCACAAGAAACACATTACTGTCATGTTTAGCATTTCACTGCAGTTCTGTGGCTGTTTATATGTAGTACTTACAGTATTATGTCACATGGGAGTATAATAAATAGTTGTGAGCAACATCCAGTTTGAATTACATTCTAAAAATCAAGTTGCCAGTAAGCCATAGGCCGAGGGCAAGGTTTAGTTATGCTTAGATGAAACCCAGTGGTCTCTGTTCTGCAGGAAAGCAAAGCAAGTGCAGGTCTGCTATGGGGTCTTATGAGGATGTGACCTTGCTGTGGCTCTGGAAATCCCATTTTAGCTGAGGATGATCTCTGCTATCCTGTGTGCTTACAGAGGTCCATTTTGCTCTTGCAGTCTATCAAATCTTAGCTCTCTTCTTTGTTTTCACACTGTACGGTTTTGTTCTCTATAAATTGTGCATTTCTCATATAGGTTTTAGTAGACAAATACAGAATTGCATGTAGTACAGGCAGATTTCAGACACTTGTTTCAGGTTAGCAACTCTGTTATTGCTGAAGAATTAAGCAAGAATTCTTCTTGCTGAAGAAATGAATACAGAATTAGTTCATTTATTTGGAACGATCTTTTTCCTCATTGGATATTCTATTCCCCCAGTGCGTTTCAGAAGTCAATGAAAGAGGACCTTTAATGTTTAGATTCAAGAGCCAGAGTTTGATTTCAAGTTTGTTCCGGATTTGCTGTGAAAATGAGCGTGTCACTGGCATCTTTGTACTTCAACTTGCATAAATAGTATTAAATCATTTAAAGGTACATAGGAGGCTGTCAGTGTCTTGAATTGGTTTGAAGATGTGGATCTAACTACTTTATTCACACTTAAGTTTTTTGTCCGTGGAGAGTTTGCAGTTGTAATCTGTGGCAGGTATTACTGCTCTTGCTGTGCTGAAGAGTAAGTGCTATTTGGGATAAAATTGTCTTATATGGCAGATCACAAGTGATTTTTATTTTTTTTTTCTTTTTCCTTTTCAAAGCCAGCTCAGTTGTGAAAGTTTAGAGGGTAGTTCCTTGGGCTACGAAAGTTATTAAATTATTTATATTAAATTTGACTTGTGCCATGTGTAAAGTGTTAACAAGTGTGAACAAGCATATGGGCTCTGTAACTTTGGAAACAATAGTTTCAAGATAAAATAACCAGGGAATACAGTGCAGGGTATGGATGCATTTGTAGGAGAATTTTGTGAGGTACACTGAGTTTAAGGTTCTTGTTGCTATCTTGACTATCTGGCTGTCCCCAGATGAGCAAGCCTGCACGTGCGCTTTCACCCCCCATCAGGTACTTCTTACCTTTTTTTCTGTCTTTGTACTGAAAGTAGGATAAATAAAATTAATAGGTCAAGCCAGTTCCACTACGGTCAGAGTGAAAATACCTAAGCAGGTATGAGAAAACAACAGGAATAGACATCCTCCTGTATTTTTTGGAAGAGGCTATTTTACCTGCATCTCCTTCATTAAATCAGAACTGATGCATTGTTAGAGATGAAGTGGAAGGAAAGGTATATGCAAGTTATGTATTTTTATGTTTTAGAGGAAGTTGGGTAGAGAAAGAGAGCAGGCTTATGAGACTGTCTAAAAGAGAAGATGTCTTCTGAAAGTATCAGATTAGCTCAAAAAAGAGTGCTTTTTTCTTTATCATTACTCCTTTGATCTATATAAAGGAAAAGACTTAGGGTTAGGGGGTTTTTTGGTTTTTTTTGTTAAAGAGGAGATACCTGAGTATATAATACCTAGATTATATAATTTACTTCATACCTTTTGCATGGGAAAGTGTTGTTTGTATCTAAAATTAATACAAATTCATCCTTTAGTGTGACATAGACACTATTATTATAAACTACTTTTATCTCTGTCTGGCTCCTATTGTACATGAAACACATGGCCATGTTACAAATACTAGCATAACTGCAGGGTTGGTATGCTTGTAAAACCAAATGTTCTGGTAAAGCCAGAGGTCTGTCTTTTTATCTTCCTATCTGCAGTCCCATAAGCAAATACACTTTTATGGTTTTACCATGAAGTGGTTACACCTTAGTGAAATACCAGATGGTCCTCATACCGTTACTAAGATTTGCTGCTTCCAATAAAAACCTCTAGACTTCTTTGGTTCTGCAATAAATTCAAACATATGTGATAGATTGGCTTGAACTAGAACCATAAATCATAACCACTAGTGTTTTAGGTGCAGGTGAAGCATTGTTTCTTTCCAATTTGTGTCATTTGCAACAGCATAAGTATTTTTAAAACCAGCGGACTGTTATGTTTTGATAAGCTTAATGCACTCCTGAGAGACACAGTTATTCTTCAGAGTAGTAGAAATGTTTTCTTTAGAGTATGAAGTCTGGAGGTTTTATGTATTTCTAGGTGCTGTGCCTAACTGCTCTTAGAAAGGATTTAAAGTAAACTTGACTGAGTCAGCAAACAGTGTGAACTCTTATCTTACAGCTTTTCTTAGAGAATAATATTTTTAGTTTGTTTAAATGTAAATTTTATGTTAATTGCATTGGTTTATATTCATGAGATGCGTTCATCAAGCAAAAACATTTGGCATACGTGTGGTGTAAGTGGAAAGGCATTAGGCCCTTGAGAAGTCTAGGCTGTTTGTCTTAGGAGCTGCCAAATCTGCTGCAGCTCCCTGTCCCCAGGTCCTGCTGGTCACGGGGCTGAACGCATGTTCCCAGTGGGCACATGTATGTGCCTGCACACAATATGTGGTGTAAGAGACCTTATCTCTCTCTACAACTCCCTGAAAGGAGGTTGTAGAGAGGCGAGGGTCAGTCTCTTCTCCCAAGTCACAGGAGATAGGACAAGAGAAAATGGTCTCCAGTTGCACCAGGGGAGGTTCAGACTGGACATTAGGAAAAAATTTTACACTGAAGGCATCATCAAGCATTGGAATGGGCTGCCCAGGGAAGTGGTTGAGCACCATCCCTGGAGGTATTCAAAAGATGGGTTGACATAGTGCTTGGAGACATGGTTTAGTGATGGTTTTTATCAAAATTCGTTTGATGGTTGGACTAGATGATGTTAAAGGTCCCTTCCAACCTATCCCTTCTATTTATTATGGGATATATGTATCTCTCCCAGTTTTTACGTCTCCGAACTAGTGAATAAACTCTGCAGTTTGTTATGTCAGAGGGCCATGTTTAAAGGGTGTTATGGTGGGAACTTCCTCAGAATGATCACTTGTCTGCTAAACACCTGCATTCGCCACACCAAAGAGATTTCAAATAATAAAAGAGCAAAGAAATTTATAGAAAGATTTTGCTTTGAAGGAAGCCTTGATTTTTCAGTAAGAAAAAAATTACTAACTCCTCATTTTGATTTTTGCATAAACCTATGGGATTTTATTATGTTAATGCAAGAGGTCAAAGCTGAACTCAGAGTGTTACAACTTCCACATAAGCACTGTGTAACATGATTGTTAATGGAAGCCTTTGTATAATACTCTGCATTATTTATAAGAGTGTCCTTACAATTTGGCATTTTACAATGTGGGAAAGAAATGAGTATGATACATTGCTTACTTGATTACATGGGGCCTATACAAAACCTTTCACTCGAAATGGATTAGCTTTATATCTAATACAAATTTAAGAAATTATCATTTGGAAGAAGCACTTTCCCTAAATTGCAGGTGACCTTGTTTTGTACTATCCTAAGACATCTATTCTGCAGTGCTGCTTGCCAGTAAAAAACAATGAAGAGCTAAGTAGTCATTCCAGAGTAATTTTTATTTTTAAAGATTTGGGCGTTTAGGGGTAAGAAGTACATAGCATTCAAATTTAATGGGAATATGTTTTTTTCTTAAAGGAATTGCCTACGGTTCTGCTTATTCATCAGATGGATGGACATGAAGGTGCATGGACAATATTACCATTAATGAGAGAGTAAGTGTAGTGAATGCCAGTTATTTTAAGAAGCATATAAATATTAATTACTGAGACCTCTTTTTTCAGTGGCAAAGATTTTTTTAATGAGACTTGAAACCTTATCTTTTAACTTTATTACTCTTCTATTTTACATTTCCAAGGCAGTTTTCTGTTAGATTGCATTAAATCAGAGAAAGCCATAAAAGAACAACAATAATATAATGTAACTGAGCAACTACCTTCTTCAAATTGTTGCAGGTTTTAAAATTATCAAGGAAGTAAACTAGACAAAAGAAATACCATTTTAAAATGTTTATTTTCCCATTTGGTCCCCACTTCTCGCCGCGTACGGTGTGACGTGTTTCAGAAGTTTTGACCATTCAGATTACTTGGCTGAATGAAGTGGAGAAATCTTTTTTTTTAAAAAATAGATAATAATAATTTTGGGAGGTTTCTGTCTTTCATTACATATAGTGTTTCTAAGAGGTGGTACACCTCCACAGTGAAAAAATACATGTTTTGACATCTTTCTAGAAGCTTGTATGACCAATTTTCATCTTAGTGTGGTCAGAATAGACAGGTAATCTCAAATGTCTTGTTGTCTTCTTTTACGCAGAATGGCTCCTGGGAAGACATGCAGTATTTACCCAGTAGTATGTTGCAAACTGTTAGGAAGCAATTATTCTTGTTTCAAAAAGTCCTAAAGCTCCAGAGTACTGAAGGCTATCCTTTGCCTAAAACTTGTGTTTGAAACTGATGCCAGAGGTGCTGCAGCCTCTTGAGGTTTAATTTTCTTAATGTAATTTATTACAGTTACTCAAAAGGATGTTTTTTCTGGTTTGGTGTTTTCATGTCAAGCTGGTTACTGGGCAGGATGGTTTTCTCTTTTATGCTTTCCATTCTGTGTAGAAACTTGAAAAGAGTACTTGTATAAGTAGCTATTTTTGAGATATATGTAAACCAAAAAAGCAAAAGGAGAATTAAAGTAAATTGAAAAGCTGGAAGATGATGTTCCGACTATCAGTCATCTTTAGTTTTCCTTCTTAGCTCCTGTTTCAATGACCTTGTGGCTCCTCTTCTGAATTATTTATGTCTGGGTGACAGGGTTTACAGGTACAGCCTGAATGGCAAAGAGTTGCCCGGATTTCAGTGTTGTGTAAGCGACAAATACACATTTTTATGAACTAAAGGGTTGAATGAATTAGTTTTTCTGGGTATTACCGTTTAGCAGGTTAAGTATCACAAGCAAAAAGCAGTGAATAATGAAGTACCATTGCAAGACACAGAGAAAAGGTTTGCTCTATAAGAAGATAGTTTGTCCCAGATGTAGAAAGAACTAGTTTAGCACCTGGCAATCATCTGGTGCTTCTAGCATGTAATCTACAGACCTGCAGGTGCATTTATCACATATTCTAGCATAAATATTTCTCAGATAGTGGGTTTGGGGTTTTGCTTGGAGTTTTGGGGGTTTTTTTGGTTGGCTTTTTTAGGCAAGTACTGTTCCCTAAAACATAAATTATTCTGTCACACTTTTTGGATTATTTTTGCTCACTTACATCGCTGCTGTTTATTTTCAATGCCAATTTTATCAGTAGACAATGCTGTAGAGGAAGAAATTTGTGATGTTTATAATTATCATGTTTATTTTACAATTGTTACAAAACAATTTGTAATGTTAATTTTCTCATCCCTCTACTCAGATGATTTCTTCAATTTAATTCAATTCAATCAGTGTAAAAGCTATGTAAAGACTGACTTTTTTTCCATTAAGTTGCCAGGAATTACTAAGGTTTTGTTTCGTTAAGCAGTGAAAGAATTAAGCTAGGAGAAGTAGAGAAATGAGAAATGTGAATTTTCTGAAGGAGTCGTGAATCCTGCACTGAGATTAGTGTTATCTTTGAGGAACACTAAGGGGAGTCCCTTCAATCTGTGTAGTTCCACTGTATGGAAAACCTAATAGAGTTTTAAAGTTGTGAATGATGAGTATGATTGGTGTCAAATAGCTGTGAGAAAATCTGGTTTTAATGCAGGTATTAACAGTGGGGCTCCTTAGAAGAAAGGTAAAGTACAGAGGGGAAGGTAACTTAACTGCTATCTATAAACTTCTGAATTCATAGGTGGTTATATCTGTAGTGCCTTATGCATTTCTGAGTGCATGTTCTTTATGTTTCTCTATTCCCTTCCCTTCTTTCTGGAACAACTGGTGCTGTATAAGTAGATAGCAGCAGAGGCAATGTTCCTCTTAAATCTGTAATTCTAAGTTGATAATAAAAGTTTCTGTGTAAACGACTAATCGATGGAAAGTACTTATATTTGGGGAATGTGGGTTGAATCTATCATTCTATTCATAAGCCAGTTTACTAGTAAAATGTTGATTTCTTTTGTTAGCTTCTCTGTTACCTATGGTAGGAATTCCTCATGGATTTTCTTCTGTGAAGAAGATACAAAAGTACAAGTTGGAAAGCTGTTAGAAACACTTGGAAGATTTGACGGGTCTAAGGTGAAGTAAAAATTGAGATGTTTGTCTTTTGAATGTGCTTGAATGAGTTTTTAGATGAAGCATGTGGAATCATTTTAAGTAAAAAATTAATACAGAATTTTAGGGTTTCTAGTTAAGGAACAGTTACTGTGGTCTAGAATTTAATTTTATAACGCTACCTGGAAAGCTTATAGCTCCAAACATTGGGAAAGGCATTTGGAGCTATAAGCTTAAAATAGGGGATAGATTTCTGTTGCTGAGGCTGAGCGTGAGCAAGGTATTTAACGTGAAGCAGTGTCTGAGTGCTTGTGTAGCTGTTGAAGAACTGTTAACATAGAGCAGAAGAAAGTTTCCTTCTGTGGGTAGCCTGAAAATGATGTAGCATCAGTAAAAAGATGGGAATAGTCTGCTGTGTGGTCCCCTCTTCCCATTTTCCTGTCTGTCATCAGTTCTGATTATCATCAGACAGAATGACTGATGGTGATTTGACTACCTCTGATCTAATATAGTAGGGTATTTTATTTGCATTCTGTTTCTGAGCTGCCTCAGTCAGTAATAAGGAAGTTTTCTTTATCTGCTGGAAAAGAAACAAATGCAAAAGACTTGCAGAACAAAAGAAAAATGCCGTCATGGAGGAACAAAGTAAATTTGTCTGTGCAGCTGATGTGAGAGCTGTTAATGTTCAGAATTCTCAATTTCCAGAAAAAAATTCACCGTGGTGTCCATCCTTTGCTTGGAATGAAAGAAGCCAAAAATCTCCTGTGCATAATATGTTTTGCCTCGTTATTGTTACCGTGACTCAGTATTGAACTCTGCTTCAGGTCTTACTTTAGTGTATTTACTTCTTTTGCAGTCACATGGCCTTGTCATGTTTCCTCGTGGTTCTTTCCTACAATGGTAGTAATAATAATAATTTAGAGATCTTACATTTTTAAACTCTCTGTCTTCAAAATGACTGACTGAATACATTCAGACCTTTGGAATATCCATTTATTTCTATTTCAGAAGCACTCTAATTGATGTTCTCACAGTAGAAGCATAAATTTTTTTCTAGATGCTGCCCTTGTGCCAGTTTTAATCTCTTCTTTGCGTTACAGGTAAATTCTATTACAATAAGAAATTATGTTCCAACCTGCATTAAAAGGAAAATAGTATGCTTTGCTTTTGTACATAGCAATCATCATCTTAGTTAAGAGTCCATAATTGATTCCTTATATAGAGTAGTAGTCCATCAGTCACAAAATTTAAGATGAGTTAGGCCAGAATGAGCTCATTCGTTATTAATTTGGAAATGTCTGCAGTCTGCACAATAAAAATCTGGTATACATTAATCACAGTAAAAGGTCTACAAGGGGGCATGCGAATAGCTGATGAATCTGCAGCTTTCAATCTGAATATATAGAGATTAGTACCAGAACTGTTCAGACTAATATGAATATAATAGAGTGACAGCCCCAAAGCCACTCAGAATTAGTAAACCAAGCTGATGGGCAGCAATGACTTAGTAGCTGTTGATACCTAAAGGGTGTAAAAGATCTAAAGAGTAGTTTGATAGTCAGAGGAACTCGTAAGGTGGTGTAGTAAGACACAGTGAGGATGTGGCGCATTTGTCTTGGTATTTGGGAGTAAGTGGATAGCAGAATGAGTGTGTAGAACCACTAACTTGATTAGCAAGGTAGCTAAAGTCACCTCTGCCCTCCCTGAGGTCTGATACTGAGTTTTGTTGCATCACATTCCTTCAGCTATTAATGCATTCTAAGTACTGGGAGTGCTCTTACTAAAGGTAAGTGATTTTTGCTGTTTTTGAAGCACAGTATATTAACTGATCCTGTGGATGGTAGTTATCCATAATGCAAAAATTGCATTCTTTCTTTTTAATCCACATTTTCATTACCATCATTCCTTAAGTTACATTATAAGTTCCTTTGCATATAACTAATTTAACACCTTGTAAATGTGGCCTGCACAGATTGACTTGTCCTACATATCAGTGTGGTAAATAAATAATGTTGTGACCAAACCAGCTTGGAGAGTATTGGCTGTAACCTGGAATGCCCTCACTGTAATTTGTGGCTTAATATTGCCAGAAATAATACTACATGAAAGCCTGAGGGGGGTGTATATAGATGGGTTTAATTTTCCATGTTTTATAGAGAAAGGAAAGTAAGATTTTTATTTTTTTTTTTAATCCATAGGTAATTTTGGTTTAAAAAAAAAACTCTGTAGCAAAAAAATATTGTCTGTAGATGGTACTGTCATATTGAAACATTACTATTATTTCTGAAACAGAATAGTGTGCTTTGTGTTACAAACATTTTGAAGCCCTGGAGGCTTCAAAAAGAGTTAAAAGATGGTGTGCAGCAATTCTTTTAAGGCAATCATTTCTTTGCATAAAAATTAAGATGTTTGCCCATTTTCTTTTACCTCCTGATAGTTTTTTCCTTTTTAATGCTTCCAGTTAGCACTATTGAATCCTTCCAATGAAGGAAGGAGAAAACAGGGTCTGTTGTCCTTGAAGGTGTAAATCAAAGACCAAGTCAGTAGGTACCAGGTTGCAACTTCTGTGAAGATAGGTAAAAAATGGTGGAAAAAAAAATATCTTCCCCCTTACCTCCTCCACATATTGTGTAGTGTCAGTTTAACCTTAGCTGTTTCCTCAACAGATTCCTGGGGCACCTCTCAGCCTCAGCCCATGGGGTTTATGGGAGCAAACAAGTTGTCAGCATTTGTGTTCTAGAGAAGTCACGAGTCAAGTACAAGATACATTCATTTGAGAGTAGCCGATCAAAGTAGAGGGAAGAAATGTGTAGAATTCAAGAGACATTTACTCAACACCTCACATATA
Organism: Jacana jacana; assembly: GCA_013400555.1. Taxonomy (NCBI): domain Eukaryota; kingdom Metazoa; phylum Chordata; class Aves; order Charadriiformes; family Jacanidae; genus Jacana; species Jacana jacana. The sequence goes on along the minus strand of VZTM01010383.1, from coordinate 4,806 downwards.
CATGAACATGCTTACCATACAGTAAACTTGCATCAGCCCCTCAGATTGTCCAGGTTCCTAGCAGAAGTGGCATCCTTTATCTTTCCCTCATGGTTGCTTGTATGAGTCCTGGCCATCCTTGCAGAGGTGGGGTTCTTGAAGCGGGCAGCGCTCCATAGCTTTGACTTGGTAGCATCCCTGGTAGCTCCAGGGGACTGTCCTTTTATTGCCCTCTGGGCAGCCAGGTTGAGTCTTGACTGGAAGCCAGGAGGTTGCCAGGCTGAATATCCTCTGGGGCCTGAAAAGGAGTTTATGTATGTGTATAATTATATATGTATATGTACATACATATATATCTTTCCTTTCACTGGAATCCTTATTCTGCAAAAACTGGGGGGTTTACTTGTTTTATATCCATACTAAAGAGGAAGATTAGACTACTGACAGTAATCTTAGAGAATCTTAGAGAAGTAGTATTTAGGTCAATTATTTATTTTCAGAGGCAGTGGACTCAGGAATACTTAAACACTGTTATTAAAAACTAAATAATAATAACAAAATAATTATTTATTTATTAATAGTACTTGAATTTTTTACTTTAAAAATGGGATCTTCATTTAACTGTTTTGAAGATCAAGGTGTTTAAAGTGTGTTTTGTTTTTAAGTTCCCTAGTAAAAAAGAGGCTAGACAGATGGAAATTTTAAATGGGTATATATAAAATTCCCAAATCCAGTGCTTTTGAGTGTCTTGTCTAGTCAGGAGTCATGTTTGGTGGTCAAACATCAGGTTTCCCAGAGAGGTTGTGGGTGGAGTGTATTCAAAACGTGACTGGGCAGAGTCCTAGGCATCCTGCTCTGGTGACCCTGCCTGAGCAGGGGGATTGGACTAGATGATCTCAAGAGGCCCCTTCCAACCCTGACCCTTTTATGACTGTGGGATCTGGGGCTCTTGGAGCAGGTGGAATCCAGGTCATATGCTGCAGTTTGGAAATGCAGTGTGTTTGAATTTGAAGAATTGCTTTAGTTTCATTTCTTACCGAGTACAATTTATATCTGGATTATTATGAACAATACATTTCCCTTGTTCTTGTTTTCAGGTTTGCTTTATTCAGCATGAATGCAGTTGACATCTTCACTAAGAGGGTGCTGTAGATGAACAAAATTGTTTCCTATATTCCTTTACAGGAGTGGTTTTTAGGTAAAGCATTATATGACGAAGAATCTACAATAATCCACCATTATGCTTTTGCTGAAAATCCTACAGTCTTTAAATTTCCAGATTTTGCTGCTGGTTGGGCACTTAGCATTCCACTCGTTAACAAGTAAGAATTGAATTTTTAATCACTTCTTTTTTATTGACGCTAATTAAGAATGTTGAATTTATGCAATCTTTCTAGGTGCTAACCAGTATTACTTTAATGAGTAATGATTTCATATGGATTACTGTAAAAGATGAAGGTGTTCCTGCAGCACAGTCGAAGGTCTTATTTGCAGAACATGTCGATAAGCAAAGTCAAATTTTAATTTTGAGCTGCCTTTGAACTGAAGCCGCTGATCACAGCTTAGCTCTGGCAGACAGCTTGGGATGTCCTCAGCCAGTGCAGTCTCTCTTGTGGATTTGGCTTCAGAGCCTTCACAGATGCTGCGGCCCACCTGTATTATCAGCATCCCTGATGTAAGTCTGCTTTAGTTTGAGGATCTGAGGTGCACAGCAAGACTTTCAGCCAGGTACCATGATGTACAGCTGCTCCTGCACATGCTTCTGAGGGCTTGTGCTCCAGCTATAAACTTACCCAGAAAACATTTATTTGATAAAATTCCATTTCTTCCTTATTCAACCCATTCCAAGCATAATTATTATAATTAAACACTGAAGAATTCATCAGTAGGTGAGGGTACAGAAATAGATTTCTGTATCCTTGCTGTGCATGTGATTTATTTTGCTTTACTCCACCAATCTAAAAGCTAATGTCACCTCAGCTAGTTAACAGTTGTCCAGTAGTAGTTGTTCAACTAGTTCAATGCCATCTCTTGTCATTTTAAAAATGTATTCTCCCCCAGACAGCGGTTTTATTCCTGGGTCTTAGAGTGACTGCATGAGTATGAAGGCCCTCTAGAAGTGTTCCTCATGCTGTAGAGACAACTTAGACATTTATTTCAGATTAGTTGCTTAGCTTTTAAATGAGATTTGAAAAGTTCAGTCATTTCAGAAATTGAATGCATTTTGCTGATCCAAGGATTGATGTTTTCATAAATTGAAGGTGTCTAAGTACTGTGCTTTGGAATACACAAAAAGAGAATATGATTTGAGATGCTGATCGATATTGAACTTCAAACACACTGCTACTTTTAACCTTTTAAAAATATTATTCCTGATTCTTCATCTTCTCCAGATGAGAACGTTCTTCTTGGGCAGGGAGAATGTATCAAAATTTGTGTGCTGAAAACTATCATTAAAGTCATCACACAGTGCTCAGGTGAAAAACAAAAAAAGACAGACATGAAAAAGAAATATAAGTTGCTTCTTGGGGCAATAAATACAAAAGCGTGATTTATAGGTTTTTTTCCACTTACAAGATGGTCAGTAATACCAGCCAAAACTTGCTGCTTACACAAGTGATTGATTTATTTTTTTTCAGATACGTTCCTTTTTGAGTAAATTTCTTCATCTTTAATTTATAGGCTTGCAAAGAAGTTGAAAAGTGAACCGCTCAAGTCAGACTTTACAATAGATTTAAAGCATGAGGTAAGCAGTGACGTGATGAAAAAAATACTGTGTCAAATCTATATATGTCAGTGATGATGAATGGTAATGGAAACAGCAACATCTAAGAAAAACCTGTTAAAAGGTTTGACTGCAATTGCATGTTTAATTTATTTCCCTTCCTTTAGAATATTGTAAGACTTTATATTTCAAGACTATATAGAAAAAGTCGTGAATAAAATTGCATTCATATAGCAATACGTACCTGGCTCTATACAGGAAGGGATCTCCTAGGGCTTGCTCTAGAAACAACGAGAGACACTTCCAATTCATGAAGCATAAGCTGACATCAGTAGTATCTCAGATACTAGCTGGCCTCACTGGCTTTATAAATCAGACTCTAGGAGGTAAATATGATGGGAGCTTGAATTAAGCAGTCTGAGGAACCTAAGGGTTGTGGGAACAACCAACTCTGCAACTTGCAGCATGGAAGTAGAGAATTTTTTCTTTTTTTTGCCTCTGGTTTGCAAAGCTTTAAAAGGTAGCTACTGGGTCTTTCAGAGAATAAGTGAGTTGACTAAAAGGAACATGAGAAGAAAGGAGTGGGGGGATCAGAAAGACTGTCGTTACTACATTGTCTGAAGCTTTTGGGTTTTTTTGCCTTCAAACTTAGTGCAGCTCAGGGTTTTGTACTGTCACCAAAGTGAACTCCTGAACCAGGGTGGAAGGGAAGGATGAATCTGGAATAAGCTTGCTGATTTTGGCTTGATTTTATGAGTGATGTTTAATTTATTTTAGTTTTTTAAAACTCCTAAGTCAGCTATAAATTGTGGTTCTGGCCCAGGAGAAAAACCCACGCCTTATTTAAAACTACTGCTGCTCTTCCAGATCTTTGTTCTGTAATAGTTACAAATGTCCCTATTTCCAGCATAAATCTACAAGTATATTTATAGAGTATAAGTTGGTGTCATATTTGAATGAATTTGGTGTTGTGCCAACACTAATCTTTGGCATAGTTTCCCCTCTTTGACTGATGTATTTCTCAAAAGCAATTGGACCCCTCTGAGCTTTCGTTTTGCTACGAGAAACAAGCCAGCAAACTGTTTCTTTCCTCATGTTAATTTTTCTAAATGCAAGACCGTGGGCTTCACACTGTTAATCTTCTTTGTGTAAGTTACCTCAAAGTCATTCCTGTATTTCCAATTTTCCGGTCTACCTCAGTACTGACAAAGACTTTGAACATAATGTAATTTAAAAAAAAAAAAATCATTATCAGACATTTCTTTTATGTGCCACAGATTGCTTAATGAAAAACAATAGATCACTTGACTGGCAAAATGACTTCTGTGCACTTCTTATTCTGTTAGCAGTTCTTTGCATATGTTTCATTTCAAATTTATTACCATTGATAACCTACCTCAGCCCTGGTTGTGATTCTTTCTGCACAGTCTCGCATCTCCCTAGAGGCAGCTCCATTCCCCCTCATTTATTTTATAAATCACCACCTTCTCCTCCTTAAATCACTTTTATCTCTGCCTCCTTCTTGTGTGAGTCAAGATTGACAAGAAACCAAATGATATAATCTGCGATCTTTTAATGATTGCATGAAATGTTTAAATTTATGAAGGATGATAAATTTTTTAAGAAATGTTTTAGTTTGACAGGGTCCTGATAGCATGTGCCTCTACTCCTTGGTATTTTATTGTGCTCTGTATCAGGTTTTTTTCACCCTACTACTTTCCAAGTCCCTGCTTCTTCTATCCATAATATTTACATCACTTCCCATCTGGAAGGCCTGTCTTGCCAATATGGTAAAGGGGTTTTGTCATGCTGCTGTTTTTTCGACTTGTTGTAACAGCAGAATATACAGCATATTGCCTGAATCATATTCAAAAGTGGAAGTGAAGAATGACCTGACATTAGTATTGAACTGGGGCTAAGACTAAGACTATTTTTTGTTCTATTATTTTATTGTAAATCCAATCCCATTGTTTTCAGAACAGTTTGTGATACTGTTTTATAACCCAAAATGGCACTCTAACCTCACATCTGAAATATGGCAGCTGCACTCCATTCTAAGGCTTTCAGTTGAAGATCTCATTTTTCATTGGGAAATCTTAGCA
>VZTM01010381.1:682288-696903 GCA_013400555.1 Jacana jacana | reverse complement strand
AGACTGTCCCAAGCTGACACCACACAGATTTGTCCACTGTTCTAACCCACCTCTCAAGCTCAGTCATAGCATTACTTTTTTTTCTTGGCAAGTTTTAACCAAAGAATTTGCAAATAATGCATGCTTCTATTATTTAATATAATTTTGCAGTACGCAGTATTATTGACTAAAGACTCAGCTCACACAGATTGAGTGGAGTACTTGGAATTATTTCTAAATAATGAGTTTATGCATAAATATCTCAAAAAATACTAACCTGATTAATTTTCTTTTCAAATCCCAGCCATATACTCCTCCGTTTCCTTTATATCTTGTTCCAGATACAATATCAAAATTGCCTTCTTTCTGCTTTCTATAAGCAATTAGTTTTATCAGAAAAACAGGAGGAACATTTGTATGAAGGTAGTACAGATTTCAAAATAAGAACACCCTTAGTACACAATCTGTATATTACAAACCTTTGAACAAATAGAGAAGAGAGGAAAGCAATGGTTATAAATATTATGCAATTAAAAAGCTGTTAATTGTGCTCTTACAAAGAGCTATTTTAGGGAAACTTATGATTGATTATCTTGTACCAACTATGCCACAGAATTTCATAGACTACTTAATAAATAATTAAGACCAATTTATGCATTTTTAATACCTCTATCTAGTATAACAGACAGAATGTTTTTAAATACAGATTTAACTATTTAAATTACACAAACCCGTAGTAAGGAGTGGGGAAAGAAAAAAGCCTAGGACTATCCTTAGTCCATACCATGCCTGACTGCTGCGGAACCTTATCTAAAATTCCAGGTCTCCAGTACTAGCTAGCAAGGATATTGAAAATTACAGAGGGTGCTGTCCTCAGCAACGTCTGTCACCCATTTCCCACAAACTGAAACGTAACAGGGAGAAGGGAAAAGGCAGACAAAAGCATTTCACCAGTAACTGAGGACAAGGCCCTCCAATCAATATCCCCATATGCACACGTGACAAAACGGTCAGAAGATGACATTTATATCTCTCTCTCTATCGACACACTTTTCAAAGCTGAACAACCATTACAAGAAGAGAATTACTGAATTACTTTGCCACACATGCTCTCTGTTACTTTACCTTGGGGATTTTTATTCTAGTTCACAACTAATTCTTTTTCTGGATTTTTGGGGACAAATCTAATGAAGTCCAGTCACTTTTACTTGAATTCTTGCTTTGCCAATTTCCTTACCTCAAGAGTAAAAAGCTTTCAAATATAACAACAAAACAATAAAAGCTCATTCAAGTCATTCTGTCACACTACAGTAGTCACCTACCTGATAAACTCCGGAATGAATTTTGGCTGAAAAGGAAGGAAAACAGATCAGAAAAGAAAAAGGGGTGGGNAAATGTATCACAGTGGTCAGCGTTAAAATTACTTTTTCTTTCCCTGCAATTTCAGCACTAGATTGTATACACATAAACCTTGGCCAACCCTACTGCACTAGAAAGGCACAGAGGAACATGACTTGGTAAGTGGGACACTATCTGAAGTTACATTTCCAGAAGCGCCATAGGCACTTACAGAAAGAGCCACAGAAAACAGGACACGGGCAACAAAATAATCAGTGAGAGTTCAAAAAACCCCTTGCTTTCTAGACTCGGGAGTTACTCTTAGTGGTATATAGATTTTGAGTTATCATCCTTGACACCATGAATTATATTCCAGTATCTAATCTGAAAGCAGGGTGGTTTTTTTTCCTGAGTTTAGCTTTTGTTGCCTGTTATTTAAGCTGTATGAACTGCTGTAGTTGCTCAGCAAGAGCCGGAACAAGCCTCGCCATTACAGTTTTCCTCAACAATGCAAATTTGCCATCCAAGCTGCATCGTTCAAAGGCAGGGCTGCTTGAAGGCCAGTGCAGCAGCACAGCAGAGATGATCAATTGGCATATACTCTTCAGTGATCCAAATTACTCTTAAACCTTTTTGTTAACTTCATACAGAATAGATAAAACTGAAACCAAAATACTTTTAACTGATGTCCTTAGCAGGCACTCTCAAAGAAAACTAAACTCCTGGTTAATGAACAACCTTCCTTTCCTTTCTTTCCCATGTCATTTGCAAAGTCACACAGTAGGAGTGTCACAGATTTGTGTGCTGCGCATGAGTAGTAGATTTACTGCATTAAAAATTTAGGTTCAGTCAGTTTTAATCTATAATACTGGTCAAATTAGGACAAAGGATGAAAAGGCAGAAAACATAAAAATAAAGGTATGCAGGCTTTTGAGTTTCTTAGATAAATTAGATGTAAAAAAGATATAGAAAGGTGATTTAAATATACAATTCAATAGCAAAATCAGAATTTTATTTCTGTTCAGTGGGCTGGAGAAGTTATTTAGCTGCAGCGCTCCATACATCAGACACGTCAAAACACACCAGCACATGAAAGCCAGGGTTTCCAAGGCATCTAGCAAGAAAGGCAGGTACTGATTAACACGAAATCAGTTATCATTTTGTGCATTCCTATTATGAGAGGAGGGAAAAGGCTATAACCAGATGGAAATATCTCCATTTTAGGACAGTTTCCATACTACAAGTTTTAATGTCATTTATGGCTTCCTAGGGTATCTGCTTTTTTCTAAAGCAGTGTGTTGTTTTTAAGCTTGTTCATTTATAAAAAAACTTGATGCAAACATATTTCTGCTTCTGAGCTTTACTGTGATTTTTTCTGAAACTTTACACACTAGCATCAAAGAATACAGCAAATTTGTTTTAAAGTTTTTTGGTTTTGTTTTGGTTTTGGTTTTTTTTTTTTTTTTAGTACTAACCAGAATTATGAAGGACTTACCAAGGCCCAACTTTCTTGGTCTGGGTCTTAGAAGCTGTAGGATATATTAAAACAATATAAATATATATATTGCTTGAAGTACATTTTAAAATTCATTTTATTAGCACCTTAACATTTGCTATTTTCAAATATTTTAAAACATACTTTTCATTTTTAGAAATCTAGATAACACATTGAAAATGTCTGTCAAAATACATCAGTAGCAAATTATTAAATGAAACAGATATTGGAGTACATCATATTTATAAACAACCCTTTTGCTAAGCTTGACTTAGTATAAAAGAAAAAAAGGGGAAAAATCTCTATAAATTTCCTGTAGTTCTTAAATAATCTCTGTAAATGTTACTTAATCCACAAATGCTCATTAAAACACTTATTATTACACAGTAATAGATGATGAAAGTGTCTGACACTGCTTACAGCACAAAACTGCCAAACTGAATGTTGGGTTTTTACAATATTTCTATGATAAAGCTTTTACTGCAAGAAAAAAAAAAAAGTGGCTTTAATGGCTCATAAAGCCTAACTAAACGACACTATCCAGTCTACAATTGACACTTATATGGTAATATAGTAAAAAAAGAAAAAAAAAACAAACCCTGTTCTTGAGGAATGTAGCCAGACAGATTAAAAATAAAGCACAAGGCCAGATGCCCTTTCATCTTTCCAATTTCCTACTCCCCCAGGCACACACAGAAGGCACCAACAACCACCATCCATGGCTCAATAGCACGCAGCAACGCACACAGTATTGAAACATTTTGCAAGCAGTGATTAACGAGTCTCTATTAGTTCACATCTAAGCACTGTGAGTCCATGACTACCAGAATTTCGCACTTTTCTAAAGCAGCGTGAAAAGCCTTCAATAACTTGTTTAAGGATGTAAAGAAAAAAAAGAATCCAGGGACTCTTCCAGTTCCAGATCTCTAAGGATTTCAAGTGCTTTCCAAAACAATATAAGTAAAAAATATATATATAAATATTGAAATACAGAGTATACAACTCACTATTTTATCTGAGCCATATATCTTTTCCAACTGTTTAGCAATGTCCTGTGTCCCATCCGGGCTTCCATCATCTATGATGATGATTTCAAAGTTGTTTCCACTGAAATGAGAATTATTTTTGGATGAACAAACGGAAACCCCAATTCAGCTTCCTATGTCATTTACAAAGGCGTGAATCTGAAGAACAGAATGCGGGGTGATTTTCCAACCCTTTGTGATTGATAGCATAGTTACAGCCAGCTGCAGGAGTATGGTTGTGGTGATAAAATGTGACTCAAGTGTCCCTCAGGGCAGTGTCGCTCCCAGCACACAGCGGCAATATCAACCTCATCGTTACCCCCGCCGCAGCATCCAGTTCTCGTCCCGGGACCGCGAAAGGTGAAAAGCTTAATTTCGTTTCCCCAATTAACCTCGGGGCAGAGCTGCGCTCACTCATCACCAGGGGTTGGGTCCACCCGGCTGCGCGCCCGCCAGCACAAGTGAGAATCGCTGTAGTCGGTGGTTATTGCCTTCCTCAGTCGCGACATCGTTTTGCAAATTTCAGGGACTGCGTTGCCCGGCTCTTCTGAGCCTCTCGGTTCCCCCCAGCACCTCGCACCGGGCACCCTTCACTCCGCCGAGCCAGCCCCCAGCACCACCCCTTCCCTGCGGCTCTAGAGGCGGCCTCCTCTCGCCAAGAGGCCGCCAGCTCGCTCTCTCCCTCCCGCAGAGAGGCGGCGAGAAGCGGCCGGCCCGGAGCTCAGCCCTGTCCCGTTGAGGAACCCTAAGGCCTGGCAACCTACCCCAGGGGCCCAGCACCAGGGACTCTTCCAGCACAACCTGTCCCCGGGGCCCACAACCTGCCCCCGGGGCCCGCCGCAGACCAGTACCTCTGGTGGAAGGTGCGCACTAAAAGCCAGACGACGAGGGGCAGATTCTCCCTCTCGTTGTAGGTGGGCAGCAGTACCGAAAACTTGTCAGCGCTACCGGCCACCATGTCGGCGCGCTGACGCACCCGGAACCGGCGGAGGGGAGACGCGCCGCAGCCAATCAGGGCGGGCAGCGCGACCGGAAGTGGCGGAGCGCGGGGGGCAGCTGGGAGGAAGCGGAAGCGCTCTCTCCTTCTTCCGCCATGGCGGATGGCGCGGAGGCGGAGCGGTTGCGCGCTGAGATTGTTCAGCGGGAGCAGGAGCTGCATGGGTTACGTGAACAGCTGGCTGCCGTTCTGGCTAGGGGCGCCGCGGTGGACGCAGCGGCTACAGAGGAGGCTGCCTTCGATTTCCCCGTCCAGCTCCCTTCTCTGCCCGTCCAGGCGTCACTGAGCCCTGCCGACATCCTGCGATATAGCCGGCAGCTGGTGCTGCCCGAGCTGGGCGTGCGGGGGCAGCTGCTGTTGGCCCGCTGCTCGGTGCTGGTGGTGGGCTGCGGCGGCCTGGGCTGTCCCCTGGCCCAGTACTTGGCTGCGGCTGGCGTTGGCCGCCTGGGTCTGGTGGATCATGACGTGGTGGAGATGAGCAACCTCCACCGGCAGGTACTACATGGGGAGGCCCGCCAAGGGCTCCCCAAGGCAATATCTGCCGCTGCTGCCCTGCGGCTGCTGAACTCTACTGTCCAGTATGTGCCCTACTGTGGTGCCCTGAGCCCTCGCACAGCCCTAGAGCTGGTGCGGCAGTACGACATCGTTGCTGACTGCTCCGACAATGTCCCCACCAGGTACTTGGTGAATGATGCCTGTGTCCTAGCTGGGAAACCCCTGGTGTCTGGCAGTGCTCTCCGGATGGAGGGGCAGCTGGTAGTGTATAACTACCAGGGAGGGCCCTGCTACAGGTGTCTCTTCCCCAAGCCCCCTCCACCAGAGACGGTGACTAACTGTGCAGATGGCGGGGTGCTGGGTGTTGTGCCAGGCATCATAGGATGCATCCAGGCCTTGGAAGTGCTGAAGATTGCTTCGGGAATGGGTTCTTCCTTCAATCAGTTCATGCTGATGTTTGATGCCCATGAAGGGAGATTTCGCAACATCAAGTTAAGACTAAAGAAACCAGACTGTACTGTTTGTGGTGACAATCCAACTGTCACCTGTCTTCAGGATTATGAGGCATTTTGTGGTTCTTCTGCAACAGACAAATGTAGAACGTTACATCTGCTGTCCAGTAAAGACAGGGTATCTGTAGAGGAGTACAAAAAACTGTTGGATGAGCAAGTTCCTCATGTATTGTTAGATGTCCGTCCACAGGTAGAAGTGGATGTCTGTCGCCTGATACATGCTGTCCATGTTCCTTTGAGTAAATTGGAAGAAAAAAATGAAGAGTGCCTGGAGTATTTAAGAAAAAGAATATGTGAAGAAAAGCATAGAACTAATGGCCAGACGTTTTTTCCTGTGTATGTTGTTTGCAAATTAGGCAATGACTCTCAGAAGGCTGTAAGAATTCTGCAGGAGTTACCTGTCAAAGAGTTTGGTTCTGTGTTAGCTAAGGATATTAAAGGGGGGCTCATGGCTTGGGCCAATAAAATTGACCCAACGTTTCCTCAGTATTAGAAATTTAAATGGTGAAAAAAAAATACAGTTTTTAATCTGGTTTCATCTTCTCTGTGTAATGATGATGTCATGTGGATAAACAGGAGATAGAATTACCCTATTGCTTTGTTTTAATGGCAATTTTTTAAAAAATATTTTTGTAGATATCTGATTTTTTTTTTTGATGTGAAATTGTCCATGTAAATGGAAAGAAATGTGTTTATTGTTATTACTTAATAGTGAGAACTTGGAATAACTGAGAATGTAATTTTCCAGGGTATAATTACTAATTGGGAGTCAAGGGACTGGAGTCAAGCATTGAAAGTTTGTACTCATTTTCCTAACTGCCTAACAAATTGAAACAGCGCATGCGGTGATTAAAGAAGATAACTAACTGCTAGTCTGTAGCTGGTCAGTAGCACTATTTAGCCTGTCATAAGGAATTGCCAAGACAATGCTGACAAGGTTGTTTTGCTCAATCACTTTTAGTTGTCTGTAGAAGCATTATGTATTTATGAAGGAGAACTGCCAGCTGCAGATAACAGCACCTGCATAAGTGTATTCCGTTCAGAACTTGCAGGACTATCCATCCTTATTTGTTGTCTGGCAAAAGAGTGTATTCTCTGATCTGTGTAGGGGTTTAACTGAGGTCAAATGTTACCAAGACATACGTTTGAACCCAAAAATTTTGTAAAATGCACAAAAAATGCTTAGAATTCAGAGACTGAGAGATGAAGAAGAGGCAAGAGAGGAATAAAACAGCTGTGTGCCCCCTCTTCTACGAGTGCAAAGTCATATTTCGTAAACTTTCTCATGTTTGTTGTGGTAGTTGCATGTCCCTGGTCGTACTGCATTATTTTGTTAACTGGCATGAAGAGCTCTGCATATCTGAAAAGTTCTCATAGCTGAACTGAATGAAAAGAAAGAGAAATAAATAGCTTCTTAACAGAGAGCTGTCTGAGTCCTCATCACTTAAGCATAGTAATTATCTTATTATAATTAATTAAAGTATGGATTTCCTTTACTTTCTGTGGAGAAAAAAAACACCTGTCATGACTAATCTTTGCATTATAAGCGGGTACAGTAGTAGTATGAGTAGTTGAAAAAGCGTATTTTCTTAAAATAAATTTGAGAACATCCATACCGCCTACTTCATTATAACACACCTCCAGCTTGTGAAGGGAATAGTTACACGAATTTATAAATTCAGGGTCATATCTCTTGTGATTTAGAGGACAATGAAAGCATAGAAGACTATGATTTAAAAGTAAGCACTTGTGCTTTGTGATGTGTAGTGAGAGAGATAACAGAACTGGCAAAAAAAGTAAATGCATCAAGTCAGGCTGATGAGAAACAAACTTTCAAGGATCTTTTCTACTGAAAAGGCTTTTTGGAAAGACTGTTCTTGTCAGTCTGCAGGAACTAAGGTCCAAAGTTCTTAGAGGAGTACAGCATCTGAAATGCAGCTGTTATTTTTGTGTAAAGAGAGTTCTATGCAAGACTAATTGGACCATGCAATATAGAGATAGCTATTCTGGAAGGAGCTGGTGGCTCAGCTCTGATCTCAAGGGTATGCAAAACATAGGTTTCTGTGGGGTGGGGAAATCTTCTCTTCCTTGACTTAAGATAGCAGTTAAATTCTCACCAAATATGAAAACATCTGCCATACATAAGGTGAAAGCAGGGTCCTGCCATACATAAGGTGAAAGCAGTAGTGCTTGCCAAAATTTCATTCTTTACATGCTGGTTTTTGTTTTTAAAAAGTTTGATTTCTTTTTTTCCCCCTTGTGGCCTTGCTGAAGTGACAGACGAGTCTTCCTGTAAGTACCGTCTTGAGGCGGTGCTGGGCTCCTTGGAGAGAGGCTGAAAAAATCAAGGGTCTTAACATCCCAACAAAATCAAACCCGTATTTATTATTTGAAACTTGTCTTTTGTTTTGACGTGCTTTATTTCTGAACCTCTACAAAACGTAGTGGTTTCTCTCTTCACCAAGAAGTGTAGTGGCAGAACTCTGCTTAGAAATTCAAAGAGAAGCAATTAAAACAGTATCATTTTGTATCGCTGCCAAAGTACTGTCTAAATATTGGTGCATGTTAACATGTGAATGAAGACAAGCTGCTTTATTCAAGGGGCTCACAGTATGGTAGGCCCAAGATGTATTATCAAAAAGGTCAGTCACCAGAGCATATTTTTCTCTTCGTCCCTTGCTCTTGATATCATGAGGTTGCTTTTTGCTTGTTTTGTTGTATTCTCTTTTAACATGGCTTACTAGAATTTGGCACAGGAACTAAACAGGAAACAGCTTCCTGTTGGAGGTTAGGGTAATAGAAAGTGGCTGCAGCAGTTACTCTGAATTGCTGTATTTCAGTGTTTCCCACAGACTTAAATATCTCAACTTGGTTTGTCCTGGGATTTGGTTATTCTTTTAGGGCAAGGCAAATCCAGCTGGTCTAGCTTCCAGGCAAGTCTAAGATGTCTGCATACAAGGTACTAATGTGCCCTGGTGAGCTAAAATACTCATTATTTTGGTGGCGGGAGTCTCTGTTATCTCAAAACTCAGATAAATTCAGCACTGACCTGCTATCAAAGGGCATGATTTCAAAAATATCCTCCCAGAATTAATGGAATAATTTGTAGACAAATGTGGAAGGGATATTTCCAAAGCTAGTTCTCAATGTTTGTATACCAGAATTTTAGGAATGTGAGCATCTTTATTATCATATTGGTACATGTAATTTCTAGTAAAAATGTAACCATTTGAAACAAAACTATGGTTTATATGCTTAAAATACTGCTAGCACAAATTTGTCTTTTTATAAATACAAAAGCTCTAAGCTGTCCTTTATAAAGCTACAGCAGGAAAAAAGTTTTAAGGACATTTGCTAGGTGGCACTGCAAGTTAATAAACCAGATCACTCTCTAGGTTGTGAGATGCAATTCATCCTTAGCAAGAGCTGAGATTCGCTTTTGAAAAAAGACCAGGGAAGTGGAATAAAATGGGAGTAGGGCAATTGATTGGTAAATACAGTATTCCAAGACAAAAAAGGTGTAATGGAAATTATCCGTCTATGGTAAGTTGCTAAGGTGTTGTTTGTTTCAAAGACTTTACCTGCTGCATTTTCCACATGCTATTCCAAAATGCTTTTGCAGCCGAAATGGCTAATTGTACAGAAGAGGGCTATTAGAAACACTAGCACAAAATTAAATGTAGATCTTAAATCTACAAAGAACCACTGCTTGTACATTCTGAGTATTATTGAAAAGCATTGCAGATTTTCTTACTTGGTTATGGCAGGGTTTGGTGTTTTTTTGGAAAATCAAGGATGCTTTTTTTTTTGTCCTTGTTTTGTACAAAGGAACTTAAGGCATAAAATCTAAACCATAATAAAAAAAAAATCAAAGTCTTCTAAGTCAGAGAATCTGTGTTGTTGTTAGCAAATGTGTTGACTTAAGGCAGGTCACCCTTATCTGGGATCATCTGTGAAGTATTCTTATCTAGGTGAGAGGAAGCTAAAGAGGAATAATACAATTCAATAATACAATAAAACATTGTATACAATGGAGCACAGTTAGTAAACATTAATGTAAACCACAGCAAAACACACACACACTGGCTCCTGGTGACTTCTGTGGTTCTGTTACTGTTGGTTAAATACACTGGCTGCACTGCTTACCTTACACTGCAGCTTCAACATCTTTGTGGGGAAAATAAAAACATCGCAGGAAAAGCGGCGGTACCTGGTTAGATCCCATGTTTATAGGAAGGAGATGTAAAGATTTCCCAGAGCCTTCTTGAGTAACACAGAGTTGTCCAAAAGAGTAATGATTTAATGAATAAGGCAAAAAAACTGTGAAGAATTCAGAGTTCCTGCTAAGCTTTGGCTCTACTCCTCCTGAGCAAGTCACTTTTTCCCTGGTCTGCTGTGTGTGCTGTGTTTAAATTGTACTTTTGTGACCAGATCCCAAGGAAGTAATTTAATAAGCTTGTTGTTCTAGAACAGCTCTAGGAACTAAAATTCATGGGTTATGTGACTTGGACAAGGCAGTGGGATATTGCATCTGTTCTGCTGGAAGCAATGAGAAGTGCTGGGTCGCTTACAGCACAAATACAGGATTATCTTTATTATGCAGTCAAAACCTCGTGCCATACAGCTGCACACTCCTCATCCCCATACAGCGGCAGAAAAGCAGCTGGTATGTTCTGGTCTTGACAGCAGGAAAGGAAAACTTCTGTTTTCCTATTCTCTAGCCTTTTATAATTTAATGGGTTAATTTAGTCTTGTCTTCACAACATATTTCATATTGATTCAGCTGATTGTTGAAGCCAACTGAAATATATCGATGTGATGGTGCTGCCTGACCTCCTGTTCTTTTATTGTGAAATACTTGCGATTCTAATACTTCATGTTCATGTCAATAACTGTAGCTAAGAACAAAAAATAGCTTCCATCCAAAATGACATCTGTCACATGAATCTTATCAGAAAAGCAAACTGGTATAAATTCAGTCTAGTCCTATTGGAGTACAAGTTTCCCAGTCAGAAAATAAGCTGTTCCTATTCCGCATGAGGGCTACTTAAAATTGGAATATCTGTTAGAAAGTCAGAATTGGACTGGAGCTGTAGCCAGAACCAAGATCTGGAAAATAGTGCTTAGGTAGAAGAACCCAGGTAGAAGAACCCACACGATGTGCATGGATGCAGCCATAGCCCTCTCCTCAGTGTGGCCCTAATGTGTGTATTGCCTGTAGGTTTTGCTGACCTGACCCTTCACCGTGTGGTTGCTGAAGGAGGAAACTGGCAGCTGGATGTTCTTATGGCTTCTCCATGCCACGGCACGAGATCCTTCTGTGCAAATCAGCTGTAGTTTTCTTCATGAGGTGCTCATGCTGTTGCTAGGAGACCAAATCTCTGCTCACAAAGAAAGGTTATTTCCAAATTTAAAATGGCTCCTTATATATGTGGCTGGGAGATGAAGTCTCTTACAAAAATGGGCATTCACCTCCTTGTGAATAACGAAAGGAAGTTCTGCTTTTGTGAAAGAGATTTTTGACTTCACAATGTAAGGATTTGGAACCCTTAAGAAATACATCAATGTGTCTAAACTTGTTTTTTGTTTAAATCTGTGTGTATCTATGGGTATGCATAGGTATGTGCACACCCAGAGCACAGGCATATTCCAGATGCTGTGGGATAGCACCCTAAGCTTTAGGTGGAATTTATAGAAACCATTTCCAGGACATGCATGTTGTCCATATCTGATATGTTTTTGAAACTCTGCTCTCAGTTTCTCTGTTACTCCTACACTAGTGGGAGGTAACAGGTGTAAGAGTAGTTAGAACTCATTAAAGCACTCTATACTTGCCTTTTCACCTTCAGCTTCCTAAAACAGCGTCTCTGTTTTTTCCAGTGTTTCAGGTGAGAGTGCTCTTCTGTCACTGAAGTTTATTGTGGCAGTGTTTTATCTGAGACTTAAGAAGCAACAGCTGCTGCTTCTGTCATTTCTTCTGTCCCTCCTTAAGACTTCTGGCGCACTTCTGGAATTAGATTATTTTTTTTCCCCCCTGAACCTATGACAACAGGGAAGCACATCTTCTCAGTTTGGCTGTTGTTTAATTTAGAACCTGAACCTCACCTGGTGGTTAGGTTTTGGGTGGCAGACTGGGGACTAGTGCCTTGGTGCCATCTTTATAGGAATGAATGTGGAAGTCCCCCTTTCCTAAAGGCAAGGTTTGTTTTACATTAGCTGCAGAACATCTCCAGCTGACGGCTCTTCCATTAGCAGTGTTTTGTTTGGGTTGGTTGGTTTTTGTTTGGTTTTTCTGGTGTTTTTTTTTGTTTGTCTTTAATTTGAGTCAGGTCTTGTAGTTTCTTTTATAAATCATAACTAGATACTTAATGGACTGCTCTAATACAAGCAATAGAGGTGTTAACCTTTTCCCTGTGTGATTGGGAAAAGTTGGATTAGCCTTTAGAAAACCTACCAGTATTCCATCCAAAGAAATGCTGCATAAATATAGTTTGTTGGCATTTAGGTAGTGTCAGTGTGTGCTGTGCACAAACTAGGCTGATGATGTCTTCAATCCTAGCTTCTGTGCAGGTCTAATAGATTGCTCTGGGAAATTAAAGGCCCCAGAGATAATACAGAAGCCAAGCAGTGCAAAGGATTGAATATTTCCCTCTATATTTTAAAAACATTTTCTCAAAATATTTATGACATCCTTTTAAAGATGACTGGTGCAGATTGGTGCTTTAGGGTGCTTCAGTTCCAGGACTCAGACGAGAACTGCCGGGAGTGGCCCGTAGATGGCAATGCAGGATCCTTGAATTGGGCACGTTCTCCAGTCTGCATTGATCAAAACGCGGTATTTTAGCCAAACATTGACACAGAGGTTGGATTTATAGTGGTTCTCAGTAAATCATGCCTCTTCTAGCGGAACTGACCAGCTCTGTGACTAGCCATGCATTTTGGGTACTGTAACATTCGTAGTTAGAAACCCGATGGTATTAAAATATAACAAACAATGACAAAGTTTGATTTACAGGGAAAACTTTCCCTTTGGCTTTCCATATCCATAGTTTGCAGAAGTTTAAATATGTGTCATGGTTTTGTGCAAGTGCTTGCAGTACTTCAGCTGTGGGCCAGGGTTCCTGCTGCCTGTCGAAGAGAAGGAGTCAGTGGGAAAAAAATGCACATACAGGTTTACACAAATCCCACCAAGAGAAATGTTTTATTAATCCAATTTCAGGACTTACAGAGACCTCTGTGGTGGGATGAGGATGCCAGCCTTACATCATGCTATTGTTGCTGAGGCTTCTTTCCTGTTCCCATCAAGTCATGTTTGATTTCATCCTGTGATACCCATGTTGAATTTGTGCTCACTGCTTTCACCTACTGAAAAGATAATTTCACCCACTAACCGTGCTGTGTTAATGCTCTGCAGTCTTAACTTTCCTCACTCAGGTTGTGCCCAGAAACATTCTCTCCAAAATTAAGGACACCTGTGGTTTCAGTGTTGGATCTGATTTGCCTGAGGATAGTATTTATCCGAGTTCCCCAAATGTGCTCCTGTTTATGAGTGAAACTGAGTCATCTTTTCTTTGGCTGACCTGGGAAGTACAGGCACTCTAAAAGTTACGGATGTTATCACTCGGCTTCTTTGTGACATGAGGTGCATCACTAATGAAAATCAGGAGCACTACTTCAGTTTATCATTAAGCAGTTCTGTGTCAAAACTTTATTTCTATATATAATTAACTATAGAAACTTCTGCTAATCCACACAACTTTGTTCCTGTGGTAGGCACCATTTAAATTATATTCTTATCTTCAACAGAAAGATAAACACTATTATACTTGCTGACCACTTTACTTGCTGACTGAGAGCTATAAAATTAGCTGGCTATTTTTGGGAAAAAAAATGGCCTTGTTTTTTTAAAATTTGTAATCTCCAGATGATGGCTGGGAAGGACCTGCATTCCAGGTAAGTCACTTGAGCAGGCTAATTACTGTGGTTTACAACCCCATTTTTCTGGCCCCACAATGAATGTAGGAATAAAATTATGATCCTAATTAACTATGGCTACAAAACTACAGTCATTAAAAAGGGTATCTGGTAAAGGAGAAGCTGAAACCTTAGCTTGACAGCGTTACATGTGTTTATGTGCCCTAGCTGACTTCACTGTTACACAAGCCTGTTAAACTCATGTCACAAGGGCTACAGGGATAATGAATTAATATTTATAAAGTGTAGCAAATATGCTGTAATTACCCTAATTGGCCAGCTGTGTTTCCAGTTATGACAGAACTTTATTTCTGTTCAAGTGACGTTTGCTGCTGGACTAGTTCCTGTGGGCAAAGAGAAAGGAAAGCCCTGTTGGTCAGGGCAGAAACATCCCCTAATATTGCGCTCCTGCAGTTTCTTCACCACGCTTTTGGCAGAGCTAGTAGCATTCATAATGTCTTTAGTGATTTCTAGGGAGTATTTCAGAAGGTAGGAGATGCTGAAAAATGACAAAGAAAAACAATGAGCAAAAAGGGAGGAAGGTCTAGTTTTATTGTTAATAATTAATAGGCCAAACTCTGAACATTTTCAGTTTGGAAGCACAGGCAAAATTCTCCTTGACTTTATTTATGGTGTAGAAATTTATCTTTATTTGTGGTGTATGATTTTACATTGTGGCTGAAACTACTAAACAAGGAAACCTGTCCTAAGGACTTACACTCTAATGTTACAAGACAAGACAGAACATGCACAGAGCTGAATTGGCTTAGTGAAGTACAGGTTTTGGATCTAGAATGGTC
>VZTM01010381.1:668748-680388 GCA_013400555.1 Jacana jacana | reverse complement strand
CATACTGTACATCTTACTGCAGTATACAGAGGAGAATGCAGGTAGCAATGCAAGCCCATCTGTATTGGAGACATGCACCACTATCAGTGGCAATTCAAACAATACTTTTGAGTTCATAAAAGCACAAAGTGTTTTTATTGGAACTTTCTTATTGACTGCACATGCTGTTAAAATGCAAAAAAAGGAGTGATAGCTGACTTGGTAGCTGTCAGCTGTGTCATTGGAAACAGCTTTTGAATCAATCCATAATTTTCATGAATTTGACTAAAACTTCAGATAATATACTCTAAAGAGGCATAATAATCTTAAACCTTCAGCCTTCACAGTAAAAGCTGGAACACAGCATGTGGGATTCATACTAATGTTTGTGCTCTTAAGATGTATGGCTGGATTTATTTAGCATAAAGACTACAGTATGTATTACCTCTGGTAAAACATCAGTTAGTTTGTTACAGCATCCCTTGTAAAACATGTTGATATGCTTACAACCCATGTGTTGCCTAGAACAGAATTACATTGGGGTACATCCTGGATGGTTTATTTGTTCCTGGCTTAGGCAGGCCTTGCAACAGGGAAGATGCTTTCATAGGCTTGCTCAACCAACACACAAATTCAGGGTGGTATTTTGGTGTTGAGTTTTTTTCTGGACAAGGACTTCAGAATCAAGTTATAATTTGGGGATAAAAAATGAAGTGATACATAAAATAAATTAGCATTAACTTAATGTAGAGATACTGAGCAAATGAATGGACCTTCAGCACCAGCATAATGTAAAAATAAGCTTGGGTTTTATTTGATAAGTCTTGTTTTCTCCTTATAATCACATACAGCTTCTTATTTATGGCTCAGCTTGTCAAACACACTCTTAGATAAGCAACTATCATTCACAGGACTAATCAAATTACCAGTTCTTTTTATAATGAATGCTGACACAAAGGTAGAAGGATGTATAGCACTTGTGTTGAAGCCAATGCTACAGATGATCAAACTGTCTTGAAATTTAGAGTATTTTGGATGGAAAATGTGTCCCTTTTTTGTCACGATGTTCCTGTTTTTTGTCCAACTCTAATTGAAGCTGAAGAACAAGAGTGAAAAGCTGGATACATTTGTAACTGGCACATGATTAATTGCCAAGAGTTTAAGCTGAGTCTTTAGCACTCTGCAGTAATGCTCCACAGGCACATTTACCTACGACAGGCAGAAGAATGCTAGAGACCTAATTTTTTGTAAAGCACATTTTTAAAAGTTTGGGAATTATTCTTAAGTAATAAGCATATCAGAACACATTCAAATTGTATTTAAAATCATGGGCTTGGGCTTGGCAAAACAACATATGTTGAGGAATTAATTCTACCTTTTTTTTTTTAAAGACAGTGTTTATGTCCTTGGCCTTAATTTAAATAACAAAACCACCATGCATTCTGGCAATCTGCTCCAGAAATGCCAGTAAGTAATTGTATTTCTGAAAATCAGGATAGAGAAGTGTTGGAGAGTGTGATGGGAACTTCTAAAATGCTCTACCTCTTAACAAAAAATATATTTACTAAAAAAGAGGGGAAACTTTATCTTTTCTTTTCCTCTGAGCACATATGAAATCAAACAAGTGGATTTAATTATTTTCTTAAAGTTCTGGACTTTTCTCCTGAGCTGTTACACAAACCAGTCTCATCCCCTCTAAAATAACTGGGAGATCTGCCATTAATCTCCATAGAAACCTGTGCCAAACCTGAGTGTCTCATTGACCTGTGTGCTCCCACTGACTTCAGCAGGAGAACCTAGACCATGCATGTGGATGAAGAACACACGGTTGTGTTTTGGGACCATAATTGCCTTTTCATATCCTATTTAAAACTTTCTCCATTGCTGTGATGTCTGTAGTGATGGCAAAGGTACAGCTAATTAAACCTGAAGTCCTCATGATTGAGAATGGTGAAGTATAAAGCTGTCAGTACACCTCCCCTTCATGACTCAAATGATATTTTCTTTTTTTCATCATTGGCAACTTCCCACGACCATATATTTTCTGCTCCTTTTAAAAACCAAATGCTGAATGTGAATGGGTAGCTGCAGCGTTGATTTGCCAAGTAATGGTAGGGTGTCCCCTGGAAACAGGCCTCTTTTAATTCTGTTTCATAGTTGAGGTAAAGTAAAAACAGGGAAACAGATGGTAGGGAACGACTGGCATCTCATCATGCATATTTCATTTGATTTGCAGCTAGTCACCTCTTGATAATAATATTAAATGCTACAAAACTCAAAGATTTTGTTCCTGGGAATACTGCATTCTGGGAGATAGGATCAACACTGTGGCTTCAATTAAATTTTGAAGCTAGTGAGCTATAAGTATTTCTACATCTTTAGCAACTTTATGATACAAACAGCTCGATCCTTCTTTTCTGATATGTTTAGGGCTGACTTAAAAAAATGTACGGTTGCTGTTGTGAATGGCAAATCTTACTTAATGTTTTTTTAAGAGCACAATGGAACAAACATCTGTGGTTATTTCCATTACACTCTAAGGCTTTTTACTGGGAGAGAATTTAGCCATTAATTTTGTTGTATTTACATTATTTATATACAAGAAGAACAAGAAAAATGGCAGCCTGTTTAATGATTATATACATTGTGATTTGGTTGGAAAAATGCGTATTACAAATGGCAAAGCAGCCTGTCAAGTACATAATTATACATTGTTCTTGTTTTTTCGTCAGAGAACTTTTAATTCCTAAAAGCCCACTGTCTGATCTCAGGGAAAGATCTGTCCTCTACATTATACTGGGGGGGCGAAGAAACAGCATAATAGTAGACTTCTTATACCACATTGGCTCGGGGCTAATAGCTCCTTTTCTTCATTTTAATATGAGAGTTACCTTTGTAAAATGCTTCCAAAGCAAATAAAAAGATGGAATCTGATAGAACAAAACATTACTCAACATCAGGAGAAATAGTAACTTAAATTTCATTCATTGTCTCTATTCTCAGAAGAGATACTGGGGAATAAAATATCACTACCTTGTGACGCACTGGTTATCTGAGACTTTGTTTTTAATAAGAATTGAGCTCTCCTGTACATTATTCTTTCCTGTTCTTGCTTTAGCTCAATATAGGAGCGTGAAAACGTGTGGAAGATGGAGGTGACTGGAAATGCCATGAGGAGGATGCCACTCAGGATGCTGCTTAGTGCCACCACTTGGCCAGGAATGCTTCTGGGAACCATATCTCCGTAGCCTACCGTGGTCATGGTGATGACAGCCCACCAGTAGCACGCGGGGATGCTGGTGAACTCCTGCGAGTCCGCCATCTCGTTCTCGATGACATACAGGAGGGGTGCGAACAGTGCGATGGCCACACAGAGGAAGAGGAGCAGGAGACCGAACTCCCGGGTGCACCTGCGAGCGGTCAGCCCCAGCGTCTGCAACCCCAGGGAATGCCTGGCCAGCCGCATGACGTAGAGAATCCTCAAGGCACGGAGAATACGGAGGACCAGACCTACTTTGTCCAGGTAGATGCTCCCAGAGCTGGGCTTTTTGTAGCCCACAGAAGTGGTGTCTAGTAGCAAAGTGATGTAGTATGGCAGGATGGCTATTATGTCTATCAGGGTTAACGGTCTCCGCAAAAACGCAAACTTGCTCTTTGCCTGGATGAATCTTAGCAGGAACTCCAAGGAAAACCATGCCACACAGACAGACTCCACAATGAAAATATTGTAGCACATCTGGGAACACTCACCCTGCAGGAAAGAGGAGGAGTTCGTGATCAGCACTGGGTAATAACTATTTTAGCTGGTACGGTGACAGGGAGGGAGGTTTCTGTGTTGTTTTTTTTTTAAAAAACGCCAAAATATTAAAGGAATTGAAGCTGTTGCTATGGGGAAACACATTGACAAATTGGGACAAGTTAAATGCAAAACTTAGAAAGGATCTACTTATTCCACAGAAGATACTGCTCGGTAATTCCAGGCTTCCTAAATAGCAAATGCAAAGCTTAACAAGGTAATGCACAGTTGTACTGAAGAGTGCACACTAACAACATCTTCTTTGGACATGAAACTTGATATCGTTACTTCTCTTACAGGTAATTGAATACAGTCATGTAAGAGTTCAAATGTTCTTTGGGTTATTTTTCCCCCTTTAAAGACAGCTGCAAAATCCCCATTTGAAACCAGTACTATCAGACCTTGTACTTGTTCTGCTCTTCCCAGCACATCCCATTTTCCATCCTGGAAAGCTAACTTACCTTTTCCTCCTCCTCCCTCAGGTCAGGCATGGTGCTGATGGATAAGTTCACTGCTGTAATAGTTACAAACAAAACAGACAAACAAGCAAACACCTTTCCAGGGAGGCCAGACTGGGGCCTTTCCACCATGTCTTGCAACTTTTTCATGCACAAGCCAATTTTTGTCTCCTCTACTGTTTCACCTGTTGTTTCATTTTCTATGAGGTCATCCTCCCGTTCATTTATTTCTGTAAACTCCTCCATCTTTTGCAGATATCTCCTTTTACAACACCAGTCCAAGTTGTCTTCCTCAATTCCCCAGTAGAGCAGCTCCTCTTGGAAAGACAGGGCACACATCTCCCGCAAAAGCCGAAGTTTTCCAACCCGCAAAAAGGTCAAGATTGTCCTGAATGCTCCTGGGTTGCGGTCAAAAAAGAATTCATTACATGTCACATCATAATCATCACAGATGTTTAGAATGTCATCAAAATTGTTACAGAATTTTAGTTGTCCTAAACGTGTCAATGGGAACTCATCAAGCGTCGTCCATGGGAGCAAATACTTAATGCCCCCTACGTTTATAATAATATGATGCTTCCGATCATCGGGGTGAAAGCCTTTCAGGAGATCCTCTTGGGGGGGAATTAGCTTGGCTCTTTGGTAAAAGACTCCCTTAAGGGATTCTGTTTCTGGAAAGAAGGTGTGGTTGAAGGAAGTATCTGAAGCGCAGCTCAGGGCACTATAATCGTAGTCAGAATTTTCTCCAGGTAGAAGAGTCATCTTGGAAAATAACTTCACATCACTTTGCTGCTTCTGCAAGTGTCTTCTGGAACAAAAAACGGATATATGGGGTGAGTGCGTGAGTGGTTCTTTTCAAGTGGGGCACAAATGTAGTGACTGGAGCTTAAAAACATTTATGGCTGATAAAAATAATTGAAAGAAAACAGCAGTGGCTGAACATGGTCATAAGACCTTTCTGGTGAGGCTGGGTTTGTGTCCAGCTGGGTAGAGCTGACTCTATCAAGGGCTGCTGACTTTTCTAGGAGCTCTGCTTAGCTAGTTCATCACACTGAGGGGCTTCCCCTGTCTCAGATGCTGAGGTCTCAGTTCCCAGTGAGTACAGAGTGAAACACAACAAACCCTGCATATGGCAGGAAATTTCTGGTTCAGAATGGGAGTGTAAAAAGTGTGATAGGGTGACATAAGAATGCAGAATTCAAGTGTGTTTTGTAGTAAGGAAGTGATAAGTTTTTTGTTTAACTATTACACATAAATTCTGAAGTATTTTAGTATTCATTAGGTGTATAGAAAGAAGCAGAAGTCAATTATGTTGTAATTCAGTAAAAAACACTTCTAAAAAGTGGCAGAAGACAAATTTCTAAAAGGCCGTATGGAAACAATTTTGGGAAAAAAAAACCACTTGTATTGATGATCACATAAAATGTTTGTGTAACGTTTATATACATTTACTGGTGTGACAACTCCCTTTCCAGGGCTTCAATTAGAAATGACTGATAAGAAATACATGATTTCTACATAAACATTGGAATATTATTTCAGTTGTAACTAACACCCTCTATGCAGTAATGGGTCTTTGTCCTTACAGTGGCTTGAACAGTAGCTGAGAGCCAAGGTGGTTGCCTTCACCTCTGATTATAAGAAACCAAAAAATTCTTGTGATGACTTTGAAAATCACATTTAAATTCTGCTCACACATTAGTGTAAAGTCCGTGGAAGGAAGTGACCACAGAGTTCAAATGGGTAGAAAAAGCAGGTACTGGAAATGTTAAACTTTTTGCCTCCCAAACTCTCTTCATTTTAAAAGTCAGCCTGCCAGTCTGCTCACCCCCAAGAGAATTGTTCAGTGCCACTTCTAGATATTCCATCTGTACACTCAGCTGCAGCTTAAAGCATGGAGTTGCTGAGTTTCATTTGATGAGTATTTATTTATTAAGTAGATTGTACAATAAAAAGATTTTAATTATGCACAAGTATTCTGACTTTCTAGCCTCAAGTTCACGGGAAAGTAATAAACTTCATTGCCTTCAGTAGCAGTACATAGTTTTGTTCTTTTGCTGGCTGTACTTACCTCCCCTTTGATGTGCACCCTGAAGATATATACCCCTGCTAGGGTGACTTCCTTAAACACACAACTGTTGTTTTCAGAAGCTGGGGCTTATAAAACACACCAACAGTGTTGCATACCTATTGTAGAAGAAAAATCCATGAGTACACAACAGCAAAATACTTAAACCACACAGCTATGCTTCAGTTTAAGAGCAACAGGTTTTCTTTGCTGCAAGGGGACTTAAAATGCTGCTTTCGGTAAAATACTTTCTCATTCCTGCTCCTAAACTTCCCCGACAGAGGGATTACTCTGAACAGAGCAGTTCCTTACATACTCTTAACAGACAGGTGGCCCCAGGTGAGCACTGGCTGTAGTGGTATTTCCTGATTCCTCGCCTTTAATTCTCTTTGGTACAAAGGAAATCATTAATTTACTTACCTTTAGGGTGTGTGGATAAACAAAACCCTATGGGAATATACAAGAATGGCCAAGGCATGATTCAGATCTTCCAAGAGCTGCTGCAGGGAAGAGGTAAGCTTTGTCATCTTGCTTCTATCACAAAGTGGGATCTCTATTGCTATTTCTAGTGATTTGAGAACAGCTATTTGGCAAGTAACCTGTTCTCCGTGCCAAATTCTTAACTGTGTTTAGCTTTCAGTGCCTTATCACTATGTACTTGCTTGTATTGCTGAGTTGTTCTGTCTTTGCTCCAGAGTTACAGCTCTGGAAATCCCCATGGCAGGGGATGGGCAATTCTCAATGCATCTGGAATCACCAGTGGGTGCAAATGAAGGCCTGCACTCAAAATAAATCCCAATTGGTTTCAGTTTGTCTCTTGCCTCAAGAAAGACTGAACTGACCTGAAAGTCTTTTCTTTGGAAAGAACATTAATGCAAAACATAACTGTATTTAAAAGTCATATTCTAGGAAATTCCAGTCAATACTGGGATTATCAGTGGAACTTCATGACAAATGATGGCACTCTGCCATTTCCCACTGGAAAAGCTGGAGGAATCAGATAAATGAAGGGATCTGAGGAGAGCAATAGCCAGCTCAAATAGTGCTGGCTGGAGCACGTTTAACAGAGGAAGTACGGAACAGATGAACTTGTGATTACCTTGACATACAGTCCCATCACAAGAAGCACTCCTAATGACCTTAGAGCTGGTCTTCTGAAAAAGCACTTGTGAGATACCATCAGCAGAAGTAATGCCATTGGGAGTTCAAGGTATAGGTTTGACGAGGGAAAACAGGGCTACCTGATGTATGTTTATGCAGGGCTCCTTTTCTTAGAGCCACTGTTGTTTAACCTAGAAACAAGCATTTTCCCCTCTACCTCAACTATGTCTAAGGCAGGGCTGGCCCAAGGAGAATGAAGATTATGATTGATATAAGACTATGGATAAATGGGAGCTGCTAACTGTTTTCCCTTCTGTAATACCAGATGATGTTGGTTAGCAACAACTTATCCTCTGAATCTCAGCCAGGAAAAATGAGGAGGCAGCTCATCTCTGTCACTGGTTTGATCTCCCACTGCATCCATTGTTGACACAATGGGAAGAAATGGGGAGAGGAGGGAAATGTAAGTGTTCTGCGTGTGTCAGAAACCTGCTGTAACCCTGAGGCATCAACTGTGAAACAACAAAGCAAAGAAAAAAAAATAAATTCTTACTTCTCTTCCAGCTTCTCAACCTGTGTAAGACAATAAATTGGACAAATTAATCCCCTGTGTAACACACTGAATGACTGCAGTCACAAAAGTGGCTCATTTTCCATACCCAGAACCGACAAACCCACGGATCCCAGGTAGGTAGTTATGGTATTTGATGCCGTATGTGTAGTATTTACACGTTCTTTGCCTCAGATACATGTAGCATCATATCTAAGAGGGAAGAAAAGGAAGAAATAAAGGACAATAGAAAAGATGGCCTGACTCGAAGGAAAGAGGGAAGCAGAAAAATAAAGCCAATACATTTATCTGAATGTTTCTTCTTTTCCTGTGCTTTTACAGAATGATGGTCAGTACTGCTTTAAGAAGGGAGAGATCAAATTAACGGAAGGATTTCTTTGCTATTGAGATTAAAAAACAAGCAAACTGTTTTATTCATACGTTGCAGACCAATGAAGTTGGGGACGGCTGTAAGAAACGCATTAAGGACTAAAGGCAACACACTGGAATGTAAGGTCAGACAAACACAGCCTCTAGCATCAATTTTTCTAATGATTAAACAAGATGAACTTTAAGGATATGCAGTATCAGTAAAATCTTCAAATAAACCCACTCTGGTTAAGTAAGGACCAACGGTGAAATCCCTCCTTGCCTGAGATTCTGCCCTTTGAATGCTTGGGACTTAGTGAAGGCCAGCTAACCTGCTGAGAACATGCTCTCATCTTGGGCAAAACACTTCTCTCTGAGCATTGTTTCCTATTTTGTTTGTAAGCTTACTGGGGTAAGAACTGTCTCTTAATACATTATACAATCCTGATCATTGCTCTGGCTTCTAGAAACTACAGTAATAGAGAATAACTTGCCCGTGGCAAGGGCTCTTGGTGACTCTAAACGGCGTGGTGTGCATGTGCAGCAAGATAGAACGTCTTTTCAAAAATGTGTCTTGTGCAAGATGATATTCTTATCCATTACGTCTGGGGAAGAAATTGAATTAGAAATCTGTGCTGCCCTTACTTTCAGCCCAAATTCAGGAAGGGTGCCAGACTCCTAGACAATGGGGAAAGAATGATTAAAGATGCCCTTCCGATGGAGATAAATAGAAATCATGAGTAACATGCTGAAATTCCACTGCAAGTGTCGTTTCCCCCCCTCGGTGTCCTCTGCAGTATTTTGAATTCTGCAGTGCATCTCTGATGTAATCAGAGCTCCTGCAAGGAGTCCTGGTACTGCTCTGTGATGCAGACAATTCAAAGTTGTGCCTGGATGATAACAAACCATGGAAGAAAGATGCACAACTCCCCCCTCTTCCATCAATTCCAGTGCCTGGAACTTGTCTCTGTTGCTTTTTACCATTTGTAAATTCAGTTAAAAGAAAAAAAGTTCCAGATTTCAGTGCAGAGTGAATGTGAATACAGTGACTTTTCTGAAAGAATTCCCTAAGAAACTGCTTTACAATTTAGTGATCCTTCCTCCTTTATTCTTACCTTAGTTAAAATAAGCAGTATTTTCAAGCAGCATTAAATTCAGGTATCTTCTGCCACATGATTTCTGTACTGTATCAACACTGTCAGGGGATCCTCTCCTGAAATACTTCAAGCTTTACTTTTACTCCTGCAGCTCTTTATGTAGTAAGAACCAATCTCCAACTTCAACTCAGCTTGCAAAGTGAACTTTCAGCTAAATCAAAGTAAAACTTATAAAGGTCAATGTATAATAGGAAACAAAACTATCCTGAAAACAGATCATCCAGAAAAGTATACTCCTATCTGTATGCTGCTCTCCCTGCTCTGGACAGTGGCACGCTTTTTAGTATCTAATGACAAGCTGTAAACTGAATTATAACAAATACGCTATCCAGCATTTAGTTTTATAAAGCTGAGCCTTATTCTGCCGATAATAATCAGAAGTGAAATAACTTGTCAGGTAACTTATATCCCCAGGAGAATGTTCTGAAATACATTAGAACTGATAACTATACTTATTATCCTGCTGGGAAATCTATAGACATCAACAGATTTTAATAAGTCACATTCAATACAACCTCTTAAACATCTTTTTAAAAGTAAAGGAGTTGTAATTTATTTATGTAGATACATATTTTACCACTGAAATGGAAGTAGTCATGGAAGAGTTATTTTACGCACGTTGTTCCCCCCCAGGTCTTTCCAATGAAAAAGAAATCTGCCAGAAATACATTGCCTATCAAGAATAGTTAACGATGCGTTATTTGCCAACGAACAAAAGTCAGTAAATAGATCAATAGAAAAGATATCTCTTAATTAATTATTTTAAAATTAAAGCTACAAAGGACCATCAGATTAAGCAAAGAAGCAGAAATTTGAAACACAAGCCTCCATACTGCGCAGAGCCAGGACTCGGGGAGGGGGAGAGCCGGGAAAGGGAAGACGGAGCATCACAAACCGAGCCCGACGGATCAGCCTCGACAGCCGTCAGCCTCCTCCGCGGCGGGACAGGAGAGAGCCAGGGACGAGCCGAGCGGTCCCCTTCAGCAGCCGACCGCCTCCCGCTGCCGGCAGCGCAGGCAGCCCGCTGCCGGGGAGAAATGACGGCGCGGGGGGACAGTCCCTCTCTTCCATCCCTGCTGCGGGAAAAAACCTGTTGCTACAACCCGTCTGCACCGACTGACACGACCCCCCGCCCCGCTCCGCGCTATGCCCACCCCTCCGCCGCTGTCCGATGGGATTCGCAGGGGAACCCTCCCTCCGGGCGGCCCCNGCCCCGCTGACCCTCCGGCGGGGACGGGGTAGGAGGAGTTCCCGGCGCTCCCCGCCGCGGGAGCCGCTTCTCCCGAGGAGGAACAGCGGGCTGGTACCGGGAGGACGCCGGGCCAAGCCCGCCCCGCTGCGCGCCCGCGGACCGAGAGGGCTTCCCGCCCCCTCTGCCCCGCCATCACCCCCAAAACGCGGCTCTCCGGCAGGGCTGGAAGCAGCGGGCTGCCCGCAGGTGGCATCCCGGGCTGCTGTCATCGCCAGTAAAACTTCTGGTGCTTCTCCCATTCCATGGGAATTTTCTTTCTTTTTGGCGAGAGAAGCGCCATTGACAGCGTTCATTAAAGCATAAAGCTTAACACCTATCCCCCCAGTTCAGAGCCGTGATTCCAGGAGAGGTAAAACTGTATCTCTATTCTTGTGGCACCCTTGCAAAGCACACTGACAATTACCACACGGATATTAATTGCTAGAGACTTGGAGAGTATTTCATAACTCTACTTTTTAATGAAGTTTCTTTGACAGCTGGGTGGAATTTACTCTGGGTGGATTTAATCTCCGTTTTCAGGCAGTGAATTAAAACCTGGTGCCAGGGATAAGGAAACACCACCAGTTTAAGCTCTGTTACAGACTCCTAAGTGCAAACCACTCCCATCCCGTGTGCTGTTGTCCCCGACTGGGTACAAGAGATAATGATACTTTTGGCCTCTGGGTTTTCTTACCTGCTCAGGCATTGGTCTTGGAGAGAATTTCTCGCAGATGAACTTCTGCACCTCGATGCAGGATGGGGACAGTCACTAAGCTCAGTGGGACAGGGGCTGGGCTGGCTCTCATGAGCATTATGCACTTCACCTGGAGCAGTGAGGAGTCTCATTTCAAGTAAGGCCCTTTGTTACTATGGAAATACAAATGAAAAACCTATACTATGGTAATTTTAGCAAAATACCTTTTTTTTTTTT
>VZTM01010381.1:643372-668727 GCA_013400555.1 Jacana jacana | reverse complement strand
TTTTTTTTTTTTTTTTTTCCCTAAACTAAATTGAACTGTGGTTCAGAATTGTGTGGGCACACAGAAATAGTCATGCTTATCTTCTTCACCCGTAGTTGTTAAACAGCAGTTGTGTAGAGGGCTGTCAGTGACTGTGGGCAACTTGGATTTCTTTTTCACTTATATTGCTTGTGATCTTTATTTGACTTTGTAAAGGTTTCTTAGCATGGCTCAGCCTTTATCTGCAGAGGGGAGGTAACTGCTTTTGCTGACCACAGTGCCATGTATAAAGTTTTGGCTTTTTGATAATAGTCTGTAATAATCTTGTTAATGAAAGCCTGTATTATAAAAGCCTTTGTTGATGGATGCTGTCAAAGAGGAAGGACACATCAAGTAGGGTCTCCTAGGGGATTATCTTGGAACAGTTTTGGTCGGTGTTTTCTGTAATAACATTGGTGATAGAATGGGGGACACTTTTATAACATTTACAGTGATTCCAAACATGAAGCGCGAGGCTGAGATTTAAAATGACCCTGATGTACTGCAGACTCAGTCTGAACTCAACACGATAAAATCCTAGAAGAAAAACAATCTAGTACGCTACAAAGGAAGGATTATCACAGGTCAAATGAGGAACTATTAGTTAGGTAAAACACTGCAGAAGTGAGTCTTGGAATTGCAGTGGATTGTAGATTGTGCAGTGCTGCAAAATAGTCATGTTCCTCTGAGCTCTAGTAACAGGAGGATCATATGTAAGACATTGGAGGGCGTTATTTCTGTTCCATTTAGCACTAGTCAGACTTGGCTGAAGCACTCTATCCAGTTTCAAGCATTACACTTACTCTTAAAGAGAGATGTAGGCAAAAAAAAACCCAAAAACAACCAGGAGAATAGCAAGAGGCTTAGGGCTTAGGAAATGTAAGCTACAAGGAAAGGGAATTTGTTTGATCTGGAAAACACAAGGTAAGGACATGGCAACTGCCTTCAAATGTATAAACACATTTATAAAGGTGGCAGTAAACAATTGTTCTGTGGCCACCAAGGGTATGATAAAAAGCAATTTACCAAAGTGCAATTAGGGACGTTACTTTAGATATCAGGAAAAAACTAACAATCCATTTCACAACTAAAATTGTAGCTTTACTGTGTGGTTAGCCAGAGCCTAAGGAGGTTGTAAAGCCTTGCAGGGAAGGTTAGATAAACAGCTGTCAGGACTGGCTACAGCATGTGTGACCATACCTTGGGACAGGGGAGAGTTTCAGTGATCTTCTGAGACATTTACCAGCCTGTATTTCTATGATACCTGACTGTCCAAGAAGCTACACTTGTCCTTTCAGGAACAGCCCCAGCAGCGTGGCTAAGAAGGAGAACTTACTACCATTCCCCTTATGATTATTGCAGTGTTTTTACTATTTAATAAATCACAATAGACTTTTTGGATCAGTATCTCCTTAACATATAGAGACCAAGAGCAACTCACAGAGACAGTGAATAGAAGGTTCCACTGCAAGTAAGCAGTTTTCAAATCCAGTTTTGAGCAATAATGACTGAAAACTGTTACTACTCATTGGCTGGAATAAAATGCAAACATCCTGGAACTCTCTTGGTACTCACTGTAGAAATCACTGCCCCACCTGGACACTTGATTGGCAGATTCAGATGAGGTCAAGGACTTAAATTGACATTAATATGAGAAATGAAATTCGGGTGTGAGATGACTGGTTATGACCAATATGAAGTGTGTTCTGGTAAATGAAGGCAGGTGTTGCTCCTCAGGTGGGTCTCGTCTGCATCCTTCATGAGTGCAGAATTCTTGTGAAAAACAAGAGGGATACATGCTCTTGGAGATAACTAATAGTTTGTTTGTAGTAGTAGGCTGATTGTATGGAGAACTGGTTAAGGATTCTCAGAGCAAATCTACTACTTCGTGCTCCTTGAGGAATTAGCATTGCTGCAGAGAAAAAAATTAATCACACTTTCATTCCTTTTGCAGCCTGTGGCTGCTTTTCCTTCTGTTCCTTTGATTGTTGACATTGAAATCCTGTTTTATCGTTTCTCTGGCTTTTGCGGATAATTCCAGCATCGTTCTGCTGTGAGGGGCAATGCTGCCAGCAAAACAAGGTATTTCAACTTCATAGCACCTTTCACTTCTCACTTTCCAAACAGAACAAGAGGCTAAATTAATTTCTTATAAAATGAAACTTAAATATCTACATGGCTGGAAGCTGAGAATTTTCAAAACCAAGCTACAGACCAGGGATTATTCACAGAATTTATTAATCAGAAAATTTCAACTAATGAATACATTAGAAAAATGCCATCTGTTTGAGAAAAAAACTGTATAAACAGAGATAGAAGCAGGACTCTTTGGATAGATTATGGATGGCAAATTATTCAACTGGTCTTAGAAAACTTAATGCTTTTGTCTTCTAAGGATGCTGTATAATGTACAAAATGTTTGGCTGGTAGTAGAGACTACTGTTGCATAGAGTTTCATAAAGGTCTCCATCTCTTGTGCTGTCTCCATCCGTGGGGTTTCTCTAAATCCTTCTCTAAAGGATTAAGTTCTGAGTGACCAAGGCTGCTCTCAGAGCTAACCCTGCCTTGTGTGGGAGGCTGGACTGGAGATCTCCTGAAGCCTCTTCCAGCCAGAACAATTCTGTTTCGATGGTAATTGCTGTTTGAAATACTACTGCCATTGTCAGCTTCCCCTGAGGAGTTCAAGGTGAGTGCTGTGAGGGGAGATCTGTCCCCTTGAGGTAAGGGGATTGCATGCTGGCTGCAGGTGGACCCAATTCTCTTGTCACTGAATGGTGATGCATTTCTTTGCTGATTTATGGCCTATGCGGGCGTTTTTGTTGCTTTCTCTTCTTGTGTCTTTTCTCGTGAATAGCTCCATTACTCTTGATGCAGTGCTTCTGTAGTGCACCTTCCTATGGACAAACCTTCAAAACATGTCCCTGAGTTTTATTACAAGTAAGCCAGTTAAAATAGCAACTTGTCTTTTGCTGGAATTCACACAGGTGCTTAGATTCAAAGGCGTTATCTTTCAGGGTTGCAATAGCAGGGGACTAGGCTCATAACCCCAATTCCTGTATTTCCCTGCTCTTCACGTCTCACACTCCCTCCTTCCACGGGAATAAGACTTCAGTGTGCCCACAGAGCACCATCCACACACTTTTTCCGTGCCCTACGAGCCACACCGATGAGCTTTTGCATTGCAGCATTGCTTAGCTCTAGCGCACTTCCCTGGTAAAGGGCTCTGCCAGCCTGAAGAAATTGGCCAAAAGCCTCAGAAATCGCTGTTCCAAGTGTGCCTCAGCTCTCAGTGCAGCTTCCCTCAAGCACGTGCAGCAGGTAAGCCCCAGGCTCCACGGCAGCCATGTATTTGGTACCTTTTTCCAAGGGATGCTAAAGATTTCCTTACCTACCTTGCTTGAAGTAAATGTGTCAAATTAATCACTGTAGGCTCCTTTTATAGCCAATTGAGATGCATTTGACGAAACGTGGTTACCCACTTTAAGGTACCCGAGTAAACTGTGTCTGTCTCAATAGGTGACTCAAGTCTCAATTCGCTCTAAAAGGAATTCTAGCTAATTCTGGCATTTGATGCCCACAGGGGCACCAGAGGGTCTGCAGCAGAGAAAGGACTAAATTTAGGCGTCTTGCTCTCAGTTTTAATTATAAAACAACTCATCAGGGATTGTATTTGGAGAAAAGCTTTCCTTTAGCTTTATTCCTTGTACAGTTTTCTGTGAGTTCTGTGTTTGTGCCTGTACATGGGCAGAACCAGGCTTTTCCACTCTTCTGCTTCTGTTTGTTCTTGCCGAAGATGATTCAGGAGGACTCCTGCACGAGCTTCTGCGTGTCTGTATCGTGTTAGTCGTGGCATTGAAGGAGTGAAGAGTAACACATAACTCCTCCATCTGCAGCTCTGTAGATGTTATGTTTATGTTTGCAAGGTGGCCAATGTGACTAAAATTAATATACAAACGGTTGAAATTTTACTCCAGTACCTTGTGCTGCCAGCCTCCCCCATATCCCTGCTGCAGAGATGCTGATAAATATTCTGAGTGCTTCTTTGGCTGGAGAGCATGCACAGATATCTATGGTCTGCTGTGCTGAAAATTGGAGAGTATTTGAGTGGACATAACATCAGATTGATTTAGGCTGTAACTCCAGAATCGGGATAAATCCCTACTCTACAAAGAGATGAGGAAATGAACAGGATCTAAAACTGGGAAATGGAAACGGGTCAGGAGCACAGTTGTGCAGAAAACGGCTTTTATTTTAAACAAGTTGAGAGGTTCAGGTGTACTCGAACAGCCTTGCAGGGGTTTGGTCTGTGCAGCATAAGTTCTTAAGGATTCCTCTCAAGTGCTGGGCTGTGCAGCCCTCTAGTCCAATACAGGTTTCATCCAACCTTGGAAAATCCTGTAATTGCATGACTGAGGAGAAGAACCTCTGCGTGCACATAGTTAGCATATTTTGCATAACTCCTGCCTAATCTGAATGTGTGATTAACACACTAGCAAAGGGTAAACGGGAGAACTGTGGCATGTAGGTGACTCCTGTCGCTTTGAATTCCTTTTCACCTCAGGCATGTGACTGTAACTGTGTGGCACACAATCGGAGAACCAGGTTTAAAAAATATTTATATTCCAAAAAGTTTGGTAAAATGCAGCACTTCAACTGGGTTTAAAGAATTGATTTATGTCATGTACCAGCAAGACCAGCAAAAGTGTTTACAGGAGAGGAGGGCTTTTTGGCTGAAATGAGTTTCAAGGAACTGCTGTATTGAAACTATGAGGGACAGTGCATTATTTATCATGGCTCTGGCAGACTTCCAAAAATATATCAGTTTTTTTTTCAGATTGCTGAACTGAAAGAGCCTTGTGAGGATCGGTGAAATGCCTTTCCAAGCATGTGCTTAACCATCAGTATTTTTCAGCTTTATGAGTAAGAATGGATAGTGCTCCCAAATACTTCGTTACTGCATCTGCCTCAGATTAGTCAAAGACAATCATCATTCCTCTCCTGTGTTCAGGCACTGAAAAAAACTTGAGCGTATTCATATAGTTTACATGTGGGTCTAGGAATGTTTTTTTGAGCCTAACTGTTGTAAATATGAATTCTTCTAGGCAATTCCCAGTAAATGTTGTTGGAGTTTTGTAGTCCTTGCTGGTGTGAACACCAGGCTGGTAAGTCTGGGTCCGAACTGACCCTACCCTTGCTTTGCTTGGTCTGGGGAGGAGAGCAGGGCTCACTGCAGGGGCTCTCCTTCCCCTTTGCTGGAACAGACTCATGCCATCCAGCTCCCCTGAGCCATCTTCATCTCACCCATCTGATTGCAGTTTGCCCCTTACGGACAAGGCACAATGGGAACAAAGATGTGTGCCACCTCTGTGACAAATGGAGCAACCTGCAGGCAGCAAAGAGCACAGCAGTGATCCCGGCCTCCCTCACCCATGGAGCTGGTTGGGCTGAGAATAGGCTCTGGAGTGGGCACAGAGACAGGGGTCCAGGCCATTAAGTCATTATGTGGTATCTTCTCAGATAAAAAAAAAAGGCAGTTTCTCTTTGTGCTGCCAGTTTTCCTCTCCATTGGATAAAGTCATAGCTAAACATCCGTGTTCCTGTCCTTTATTTATCTGGAGCTAGTTGTCAGCCACTTCACTATCAGCCCTTCTGAATTTCTGTCTGTCCTGAACAGGAAAAAGAAATAGAGAGGCCAAATGGCCCTGCTCTCAAAACAGAACCTGTGGCATGAAACACTTCAAGGGGGAGAGAGTCCTTAATGCCAAACTAAATCTACCCATTGTTCCCCTGTGACAGATTCCTCACCCTGTCAAAATGTCACCAGAGGTGACCAGGCACACAGCTTTCAGACATTCGCTTCTGCTCAAAGATGTAGTTAAGGAGATGAGGTCAGCTTCCATTACCTTTCTTTTTCTAGCTCAGTCAATTTTTAATACTTGTGATACATTCAGTGAATGTGAAATAATTATCTTAGTCATAATACTTTGGATTCGTACAATAATATATTTAGTGTTGCAGTATTTTAAATGATTCTGATAAAAATGTATTAGGCAAAACCGTCATACATGACTACTGTAATTGCTGTTACTCAAAGGTGTGGGTATACAGCACAATTGAAGTGATTTACATTCCAGTATCTCTGCAAATAAACACAATACTTATAAAGGACTAATCCTTACATTACTCATCTAGAGGAAACTCAGCCTTTTGGATTTTTTAGAACCTGGGGGATTTGTATTGCTTAAGTGAGCAGGTGACTGGAACCGGTATGCACAAGTATGTCTTTTGGGGCCGCACAGGCATCCTGGCTCTGAGAAAGGCAGCGACAGGGTTACCCTTAGTTTGCTCTCCCAGCAGTATGACTGCAGTGTGACTGCACCAGTGGGCAGTGGACTGGGCGCTGGTGGAGAGATCTGAGCTCCTGTCTTAACTCTGTAACGCCGGTGAAGTTACCGTATGGCCCATGCTTATTTTCCCTCAGTGGTTTGGACTCTCACGTCTGTGAAGGCAGAACGCTTTCAATAGCGAAAAAGTACAAAACCCGCACATGCTGGCCACTGGAAATCTTCTCTTTAGAAATGGAGCCACCTGGAGAACAGCCTGTAAAATAGGCTCTGAATGAGCTCCCGGGTTCAGTGGGGTTTGTAGGTAATTCTGTATGTAGCAGAGTCGTTACTATAGTTATAGTCCCAAATAATAGTGACCACATCTGACCGGCCATTTGCATAGGAACTGACCATCTCTGCATGCACAAGGGGTAACTTTGTGCTCGGAGGAGACACTTCAGGATGCAAACACCCAATTTGTTGCATGCAGTGGTGCAAACAAGACTCTTGCCACTGGCTTTGTTGGTCAGGAACACCATCTTGCTGTTTCTTTGTGCCCGTACTCCACTTGTTAAAGACAGCGGTGTGTGAATGAGTGTTTGATTCTGTGTTTGAAGTTGTGCTGTGCGCTTTTGATTAAGAGACTTTATCAGTGGTTGAAACCTTGTAGAAAAAAAAAAAAAGAGCAATATTTGACAGGGGTAAGTACAGAATCTGAGCGAGGAACTGCAGTCTAACTCTGTGGTGGGTGCTTTTGACCATCCACCACAGGACTGCTTCCCATGGCTCCATGCAGTTCCACATCTCTAATGAAAATTTAAAGCAGTCCCTTAAACTCAGAGCAAGACTGTGATATTTTTGTTCCCTGTGAGCAAAGCCATTTTTCCTAAGGAGCCTCACTGCCTGATTCTGTGTCCCTCAGAATGAATGAGCTCTGGAGCGGGTGGGAATAGGGTGAGCTCTGCCTGCTTTCTGCGGAGCTGCCACAAAACCTGCCTGGCACAGCTGTGCCTTGGTCAGGGGCAGGGAACCCTCAAATAACAGCACACCCATTGGCATCATTGGCATGTGGGTACTTGGAGTGGAGCTTTTCTTTCTGATATCTTCTGTTCTTTATTCAGGTGCAGCACTGTCAAATTCCCACATCTGTGAGCCTGTAATGTGTTTAAGATCTCTCTTGGTGAGAACGCAGTCAATCAAGGACCCAAACCACCTGGCTGGTGCAGGGAATTTTATAATTGGTAAAAATATCACTGACATGCGGACTTTATAATGTTTTTTTATAAACAGTATCAGGTGGTATGATGGTTTTTGGGTCCTACCAATATTTTGGTAGGAACATAATTTTGGGACTGTTTAGTTTGAGGAAGAAGAGGCTGAGGGGAGACCTCATTGCTTTCTACAACTGCTTGAAAGGACATGGTAGAGAGGTTGGTGCTGGTCTCTTCTCACAGGTAACTAGCAATTGAACGAGAGGGAATGGCTGCAAGCTGCAGCAGGGTAGGTTTAGGTAAGGGACAGTCATTAATCACCACACACTGTATATGTTTATCCAATCAGAGGAATTTCTGTTTAGAGAAGAGTAATTGGCATTCCTCTAAAATACTTTTAAAAGATTTTGAAAAGTATTTAACCTTGTAGCCAGACCCCCATCTGCATGTAGTAAATAACTCCTCTCTAGTCTCTTTATAGGGGACTAATTACATTTTACTAATAAAGGAGTGCGTTAATTTTTAGCTGTAAGTATCCTTGAAATAAATGCTTTTATCCTGCTTCAAAAACTTCCCTGTGAATTACTGTGGGTTTTTTTGGAAAGTATAGAGCCTCATAATGCTCTTCTCCTTCAAAACGAATAAATCAATCTTCCATATACTCTCAGGGCTGTATGGTGAACTTTAATATCTCTTTTGCTAAAATCAAGTTATTAATTTATTCTCATTATGATTCAGTAGCCTCTGAAATTATTAACAGTTAAAAAAAGACAATGCAGTAGAGTCCAAGCAAGCGATCTCAAGGAGAGATTTGCTTTTCCTATCACATGAAAATATCAACAGTAGCAGGTAGATAAATGCAAAGTCAAAACAATGTGTAATTTTTATAATTCAAAAGTGGAACCTCATGCACAAGAAGCAAACCATGCATAATGTAGTTATTATACCTAATTATTGTTCAGCTGTATGTCTTGCTTAGAGCAAAATTGCCACAAAATGTAGACCAGCTTTCTGGCTAATAAGATTCTTTTCTTTCTTATTAAGTTTATGAAATGTTGCTCTAAAAATAACTCTTGTAGAAATCATAAGAATAAAATCAGGTTCTTCAGTGGTGGTTTACTATATGTTAGTCATTCACATTTACTGCACTTCTGAAACTCATGTATTTATCTAAAAATAAATATTATTTCTTGACATTTCCTGTTTGGTTATAACTGTGTGGCTCTGGCTTTCTGCTAGGAACCCTTCTAGGTAGCAAACTTTGGTTACACACTTTTGGAGTTTGGTCATTGCAACGTTTTCCTTGTTTCTCCCATTGAAATTCATGTCAAAATTCCCTTAGTTTGAATGAAAACTGGGGTAGGGCCACAGATATATCTTGAGCAGGATCTCTAACAGACTCTGAGGCTTTTTCATCTCTCTTGCTCTTTACACGTTGTAGCGTTCACAGCTTTTTCTGACGTCTTTTGGCACAGTGTGGATGGAATGGAAGTTCACAGATTATCATAGTTCTTGCTTATTTGGTGTGTATTTTGGCTTAGGTTTTTAGCATCTTGTGGTTTAATTAACACTCTTAATTCTGTTTGTCCTCATACAGAGAGGATTGGATCCACTGCTGTGGCTCCTAGAGGCTGCCACAATACAAAGAAGTGAAATTTTTCTGCATGAGCCAAATAAATCTGTCCTTTATACCATTTCTGTGTTTAATCTGGCAAAGGAGGGGATTTGGGGTGTGTGTGCACTAAACAACTGAATTCTCCATTGGTTCTTGGGGCTGTTGGGAACTGAAGCACAACGTAAGCATTTGTTATTTCTCTCATAAAATAGTGAAAACAGGATCAACTTGACAAATCTGTTGAAATAACTCACAAATGGATAGTTCCTCTGTAGGAACAAATACAGTTTAAGGTCACTCTGCTCTTCTGTATCTGCAGGCATTCTACGACTGCAGAAGGTAATGATTTATTTTATATTTTACAAACGTAAGAAAAACCTCCACGCTTTTCAATCTCTATAATAATGCTGTCATAATTATAACAACCTCTGATTGTGTTGCTAATCAAATCTTAGTTTAGCAGTTAGATAAAAAGATAGCAATGAGTTCTTGGCAGTTGCTCTTTTTCTGTCAAACAGCTAGATAAAACTACAACACACCAATGTAGTTGGAAAATGGGCACTCAAGCATCAACCCAGTGTGTGGTGAAGAGATACCATCTACTCTATTTTGGTAAGTGACTTAACTGTCCTCTCATAAAAAGTCTTTAACGTCCAGGAGATGTAAACCAGAATGTAATTGCAGTGTGGGATTTTCAAAAGTGCTTCGATGGGGATATTTTGGAGTCACTTAGATAGTTTTGCAATTTGTAGTGTAGAGTATATAAAATAACTTAAATAATTAATTCAGTCAGTTATTTTTATGGATATACTAATGGATGTTCTATACTGAATTTGGTTTGCATTTATTTTGCAATCTTTTTCCTCTGGGATTATGGCTTTACAGTCATTGGTACCTTAGAAAATCGGATGGGTTGTGTTAGCCTTGCCCAATCTCTCTTTACACCAGTATATACATAACTAGGAAAGGAAAGGAATAAATGAGATCAGTGTAAATGTTTCCTCAGCAGTTTTAATTGTGTTCCCAGTGAAGGTTGTGTGGGTATTTCTGTAAGGATTTCACATGCTAGCACAGATATAGAAAGGCAAACAGCATGTGAAGAATTGTTTTCTAGAGCTGCCTTTTGAAATACAGTGGAGGTGAGACCTGGAAGCTGATTATCTTCAGCAAAGGGAAGTTTAGGCTTGTTTTCTCTCATCTTCAGCATTTTGTTAGATGGCTGCCAAAACAAGCACAAGAAGGAATTTACAAGATGTTCATGGCTTTCCGAACACTGAAAGCTGACGGACTGGTTGGGTCCAATTCTTTTCATCGCCCTGGTGTAAGTCTTCTTAGCCATGTTTATCTGAAGGCAAGCACTCCAAAGGTAGTTTTAAGGTTACAGTCCTTGTTCTATAACCCTTTATGGAGTAGAGCTGTAGTAAGAGGCCAAAAGGAGCAAGTCATGTTTGCAGCTGTGGAGCTTGGTATGCTTCAGAACGGCTCAGTGGAGACGACATCTGGCTAATGGAAGATTTATTTAATTAATCATCAGTTTTCAAATGGTGTCTGGAGTGGGATGCCATCACATCCTGAGACTATCCTTTTGTTCAACAAATAGAAATCCCCTGCAAAATGTGCTGCTACCCTGGGGACGGAGCAGGGCTTTGGCTGCTCGGTTGCCAGCTCAGTGAAGCCTTCACTGACAACGTGTTGAGCAGTTGGGTGGATAGTGCTCTGTCTCTTGGGAGCTCTGTGGAACATCATTGTTCTGCTTCCAGGGATCAGCTAAGCTTATCTGGATTGAGATGCTGATACAGTGCCCAGGAGATCGGTTTGTAGATCAAATGCCAGTGTTGTAATTGTACAGTTGACAGAGTGCTTGCTGTTATGGGCTTGTGGTCTATTAGAAGGAGGTTGAGTGTATAGTGATTTTGTTTTTAATTACAGAAAGTACAGTTGGTCTTTTCCTTTCTAACTGGAAGTAACATTACTTAGTCAGTCACCCAGAGACATATCCAATTATCTCTTCTCTGAAAGCCATCACATAATGACTTGCTAAAAACTTGCCTAACAAACTTCCCTATCT
The DNA here is from genome assembly GCA_013400555.1 of Jacana jacana. Lineage (NCBI taxonomy): Eukaryota > Metazoa > Chordata > Aves > Charadriiformes > Jacanidae > Jacana > Jacana jacana. Next base: position 657,489 of record VZTM01010381.1, on the reverse strand, counting down.
GATACTGTATTGTGGGCAGGAATCATCATTTGCTGTAGTCAGAGTATGAGTTCATTCTAAGATATGAATAGCTTTTCTGATTCCTGGAAAATGCTTGTGTCCCCTGCTGTGAGACAGTTATTCCTTAAAAGCTGATGTGATGGTTTTGTCTGTATGCAGAGCTGCAGCCCTACCGCACTATGAGGGGCTGGGACCTTTCCAGTCCTCTCTCTAAAAGAAGAATTCTGGCCTTGTTCACCCCATATCCCATCCCCACCTGTTTTGGGTACCCCAGGGTCTGAAATGCATCCTCCAACGCTGCAATGGTTCAGTAACATCATTTCTACCATGGGTGTTAATTCTTGCTTTTGGGGTAGGAAAAGCTTTCAATTTTTAAATTTTTTTTTTCTGTGTGGATTGAACAGTTTCAGCTCCTGGCGAAATTAACTTAGTATTGCGCTGCTACATGTAGAGTTCATTGAATTTTTAACCCTTTCCTAATACCATCTGAGAATCCTCTCCAGTAAATAAATAATAAATTTTGAGAGAGACTCACATCAGTTCCAGTTTCCTGCACCCCTCTTGAATATAGAATTCTCCCATTGTTTAAATTACTTACATAATAAAATAAACAAATCAAGGCTGAGTCTTGAGCTGTAGTGCATTTTAAATTTCCAGCAAGAGTAATTTTTTTGTATCTATTATTTTGAGTCCTTTTTCAGTGCACTGTATGCCTGAAGTTTGGCAGGTATAAATTAAACCTCCAGAATGAATACAGTTAAACCCTGCCATGGCTCGGAACAGTCTGTCCAAAGTTTTTCATCAAACTGAAATTATAATCAGTTATGACAAAGGTGGCAGGATGCCAAAGGGATAATATGTTGAGCCAGAAGGAGACATGAAACACCGCATAGCGTTTGGAGCAGTGCTTAGCAAATTGGTGGCTAAGCATCTTGTAGCATCTCTCCCATCCTGCCCTTTCAAGAGAGGAGTGAGCAGTGCACGATTTCCATGATCCTTAGCAGTACAGAATTCCATACACTGAGTACTTCCCATGGGCAGAGGTGCTTTTCCTGAGATGTGATTTCTGGACCATGGGTCCCCTCTTGTAATTTTGTGTGTCTGGGTTTGATATGGAATGCAGAGAAGCTTCATGCCAATCCTAGTCATCAGCTGTAATCACAATAGCTGCTCTGAAAAAGATAATTTAGAGGGGCAAAAATGGCTACAGCTGAGCTTTACAAGACCATAAGGCCCAGATTCTGCAAAATGGTATCGTCCAGCTTAGGTCTAAGTGAGGTAAATTACGCACTTGGATGAATGAATGTTGAACCACATCCTCCCCAAGCTCAGAATACCTGGGGTTAGTGTATGGTCTTACTGGGCCATAAATTTTCTTTTACTTATGCCTGTAACACTTTCTGATTAAGCAGAATAATGATAACAGAATTAATTTCACTTTAATTTTACTTAATCCAATACTGTCCTGAGTAAACCTTATGTAAAATGAAGCATTCACTCTGGGATGGATTTGGCCCACATATGACAGTTACTGTCTGGGATGATCGTTGCTATCTAAAAAGAAAAATGTAAATTTACCTACAGAAGGAAAGGAAAGAAGGGAAATATTTATCCACAGTGATGCTGCTATAGCGACCAGGGACATTTCAAATAGCAATAATAAAAAGATATGTGTGCTAAATTATCTCTGCTTGATTCCATCATTGTTAGTCTTGTTACCATCACTACCTGCTGCATTGGTTCAGAACAACAGCTCCACCAGAATTTCTTTAGACATTTATAGTTACAAAAAACTCCAGATTCGTGGAACTGGGTGACTTCATTTTACTTTGACAATGATGTTTCAGCCTGTAGAAAATAGCTCTTTTCCAGCCTCTAAATTAAAAGAATAATTTATCACAGAAAAGTATAAAAATGGGCTTACAGAGAATGAAAGTAACATTTATTTTTATTTCTGCATAAAAATATATCTCAGAAGTTTAAAGTAAACCATGGAAATGAAGAAGCCTGGTTTAGGTACTGCTGCAGATTACACACATTCTGCGCGATCTTTGTTTATTTAGTGGTGTATAAGGTAAACTGAAATAAAACAAATATGGTTCAAATTTTTAAGTAGGTTTCCAGAGATCTTTCTATGAATTCTGATTTATCCTATTTATAGCTTGTTGACACTACTAGGGCTGAAGCAAGAAACCTACAGTGCTTTGCGTTGCATCTCTGCATTTATGCAAAAGATTGTATAAAACAAACCTGTATAAAACACACACCGTGGTGGATGGAGCAGTTGCACACATGCCTGATCTCTGAAAGTCTCATTCAGTAGATCGGCATCTCAGCTCAGATCAGTGGCAAATTTGGTGGGTCCCAGAAATGGCAGTGTCCAAGCTGCAAGGGCTCTGCTCTTTATGCAGTGGCTGTTTGTCTGGGACCTGACTGACCTCCCACAACCTCCTAGCAGGAGAGTAGAGTACCTCAAGTACTGTGTTGTACACTTTTGGGCCCCTTACCACAAAAAAAGACATTGAGGGGCTGGATCAAGTCCAGAGAAGGGCAATGGAGCTAGTGAGGGCTCTGGAGAAGAAGTCCTTTGAGGAGAGGCTGAGGGAGCTGTGGTTGTTCAGCCCGGAGAAAAGGAGGCTGAGGAGAGCCCTTCTTGCTCTCTACAACTACCTGAAAAGAGGGTGTAGTGAGGTGTGGGGTCAGTCTCTTCTCTCAAGTCACAGGCAACAGGACAAGAAGAAATGGCCTCAAGTTGTGCCAGAGTGGGTTCAGGTTGGATATTAGGAGAAAAGTTTACACTGAAAGGGCTATTAAACATTGGAATGGTCTGCCCAGGGAAGTGGTGGAGTCACCATCCCTGGAGGTATTTAAAAGATGGGTTGACATAATGTTTTGTGACATGGTTTAGTGATGTTTTTTACCAGAGTTAGATTGATGGTTGGACTAGATGATCTTAACAGTTCCTAGACTTCCAGCCTTGACAATTCTGTGATTCTATGACTCTGGATGGTAACAGGGTTGCGGGTGCTTTTTATATTGGTTGGTCTCCATTCCTGCTCCTTTCTGCCATGATGAGGTACCATGAGCCAGGATTGAAGGCCACCATAAAACCTTTTCTTCCCTGAAAATAGGATGGCAAAAATACAAACACATCAGCATTGCTGAATCTGGTGTTGCAATACTTGTGCCTGCATCTATTTACATCCACTTAGATGCAAATAGTTCCCATTGAACTAATGAGGTGATGCAGGCATTTAACTAAAATGCATGCTTGAATTTGTGGAAGATCAAAGCCCTTAATCGTAGGCACGTGGTGTAATTGTAAAGGTGCTTACAGCAGGCATGGATAAATTGCCCTTTAAATGAAGGATCTGTCACAGGTATATGGATTTTGCTCAGTCACCAGCACAAGGATTAAAGGTGATGGCAAACAAGAATTTTTGTGCCTTATTCTGAACACACCTTGTAAACAAAACCAAAAAACTCTTTATGGTCTATTTCCCACGTATGTATACCCACACCAGATTAGGCTCCTGTTCTGGAGGGAGCATCTAATATGTAGATTTAGTTATGGGGTGGCCTGATAAAGATTTAACTTGTCGGACAATGAGTCTTGTCATTTATTACACTTGTAAGACATGACAAAAATTATTTAACCTCTTATTTAGTCATCACACAGTGGTGTTGCTCAGTAAAACACTTCACTTAACAACTCCTACTTGACCATGTTGCTAAATAATACAGCCAGAAGTAGTTTTATGTGCTATATTCACATCACACCTGAGATGAAAATAGAGAGGATGTATCTCTGGTGCCCTTTGGCTAGGTACAACTTCAAAGGCTACAGATAAATACCAGGGAAAGCCCACACTTTCAAATATTTGTGCTGAACAGGTATCATATGTCAGAAGGAGTTTTGTCTCCTTTTTCTTTCCTTTTCGCCTGAGATGATAAAAAGGAAATACATCCAGTATTTGTGCCGCTAAAGTCCTTTATGTAAGGGAAATGGATGTGTGCAGAACTATTACTGTATTAAGGTCCTCAATGCTCTTAGTAGTTACTAAAGCTATATGTAATGGGGGAGCTATTAGCTTGAGAAATGATCTGGAAAGGATTAATAATGAATATAAAACTGGAATAATGAAAGGCATCAAGTGTTCCCCAGGGAAGAGAATATACTTAACATTCTAATTCTGTAGCATGTGATCCCGGAGGCAGGGGGTATTTCCACATTGGGAATCAGATGTGAGTGTTGCCCAGTGGAGTGGTTTGCATGTCTGATGTACTGATAAAAATAATCTGAAACATTTTTATGGGCACTTGTAAATTATTAATTGGGCTAAACCTGTCATTTCAGCTAAATTTGTTATTTACTCGAAGTTCAAAATCTGTGTTTTGTGGTTGTATAGTCTCATGATTGACACTTGTCAGTCTGAGGGACAGTCTGAAAACTGAGCATGGTCCATCTGGTTATCCAGAATCATCTGCAAATGCTGTGCAACCCATTAACTCCCTTTGACAAACCAGCACCTCAGAACCTCTCCAGTGTGCAAATCTGTCTTGCCAGGCTGCAGCAGAGCAGGGGAGGGCAGGAGGGGCGGGGAGGTTGCTGTGTGTCTGGAAGGAGACCAGAGCAGACTCTGAGCAGAGACCGGAAGGAGACCAGAGCAGACCAGAGCAAAACCTCAAAGCAGTGGAACCAGCAGCCTGTTTTTAAGCCCTGTGGTGTCCAGCCTGCTACAACTTGGCCCTTTTCTGAATACCAGCATTTCTGTCATTTCAGTGTCCCCAAAGAGATTTGGCTGAGAAACTTTCTCGCACACTGAATCATCAATAACCACACTCAGTAACCGAATTATTTTTGGAGCTTCCTTCACCCTGTGCAGCTCTTCCTGAACCTTTCTTCTCATCACTGATGAAGTCTGGTGATTTTCATTAGATCATCGTGCTCCTTTTTGCATGTCAGGTTTGTTTTTCCAACTTCTCCCGCACCATGCGTATGCTACTGCATTTGCTTTGATAACGATGGTCTAGTCATTATTAAATTAAATTAAGTGGAGTTATGTACCGTGGGTTTGGCCAACATCAGAATTAGTTTATAAACCGTTTTGAAAGCGAGATTTGGAGAGTAGGACAATAGTAGCTCAAGTCTCTTTCCCCTTAACATTAGAGTATTTACTTTAATGTAATGTTGTATATAATTGGTAGATAGCTTAGAAAAGTCCAGCATATGCCTATCTGCATCTTTCAGGGCCTAAATATCTTAAAAATGCTGCGTATAATGAAACAACTTTTGAAATGGAATTTATACTTCTGCATTAATTAGGCACAATCTGCTAGTCATTCAAGAGGGGAAGATTTTGAATGTGCCTGCTACTTCTTTGAGTATGGATTGAACATTATGGTATGTTTCCAACCGAGGGTTTATTTTTTGTTATTTCATTACTTATTTTGTCATTAATGACTATACGGGCTAGTGAAAATACACTGGAGGTTCTGCAGTTCTGAGATCTTTTACTTCATCAGTGTATGAGGCCATACCACTTTGGGAAATCCAGACAAAAAATAAACCCTGGGTTGGAAACATACCACAATGTTCAATCCATACTCAAATAAGTAGCAGTTTCCCCAGTTCTTTCCAACTTATTCTCTTTGTAGCTTTTAATCTATATGAAAAAACTTAGCAAAGAAAGGATAAGCCAATTATTCAATTTAAATAAAAGCAGTTAGTTATATTTTTTAATTATCCTCTTTTATATCTGTTAAGTTAAGGCCTTCAGGCTGTTGAGCTCAGCAAGCAAGCTTGATGTTCTTATGCTTTTGGGGAATAATATTGTGTCTGTCATTGATGAATATATGATATTTATGGTTTACTGTAATAATTTGCTGGTTCATGGTCCTACAATCCTCACAGGAGAGTAACAAATCCTTGTGATCTCCTTGAGAACTGCCATGTGGTTTCAAATCTTGGCTAAGGGAAGTGTAACATTCACATGATGCCAGTCAGCTCCCCACTGACTGTTTTCGCAGAAGCAGTCTGAGGTATTTGTTGTTTCGTGGGAAAGCAGCAATAAATTAAATAAAGCAGACTTTTTTTATTAGAACTACAACAGGACACCAATAATAGCATCTACTCCCCCCTCCTATTTTTCTTTTTTGGAAGGAACTCTCAGGGTTTGCTCGGGTTCACTCTGCACACTGAGATAATCTGCCAGTCTGGAGCACAGGAGGCAAAGGAAGTATCTAAACACCTCCCTAGTGCCTGCTCCTCTGGTGATACTGCTTATCCGCTGCCGCACCTGCGCCTGGGTCCTGCCTCGGGCAGATGCATCAAGATGGATATTGTCTCCCTTTTGGGGTGAATATTGGGGTTGATACCAGTGCTCAGGCCTGGGACAGAGATGCACCAGAACAATCCCACCAGAAGCACGTGAGCTAGACAGATGTTTTGGTTGTTAAATAGATGGATGTTTGGGTTTCCCATTTAACTCCATTTTGGCATCCCTTAGCAGTCACAACCTTTCAGGTGACTGTGTCCAATCCTCTCTGGTCTCCCGAGTTTTCCCTCCATTGAGGGCAGATTGGTAGAAATACACATTAGATGATACATATCATTGCAGGAAAATGAGAACGTGCGGATAAAGCTTTGCCAGAACAGGGTAGATAATTATGTTCTGTGAAATGTGGTGCATTTTCTTCCCAGGCTGATTGACTGGTCTGTGCTCACAAAAGGCACCTTTCTTTTCTTACTGTTGGCTTCACTCAGCACTGAGGGGCCATTTCATAGAATCATAGAATTGTCTAGGTTGGAAAGGACCTTTAAGATCATCTAATCCAACCACCAACCTAACTCTGATTAAAACCCCCAACTCATCACTAAACCATGTCACTGAGCACCATTTCTTTGGTTTTCCAGGGAGAGTCAATGCCAGATACATCCCTCCTCTTCCTGCTCAACTCTGATGATTCTGTGGTTCTGTGATTTGCCGGCTCATCCTAACACCGGGGAGGATAGTCACCTCCAAGGTGGTGTGGAAAAGGCCTTTCCCCTCTCTGGGGGTCTGTCATTGCAGATCTTGGCTCCAGAGCCAGCTGGGAATGATAAATTCAGCTCCAAGCACAGGCTTTCATCCTCTTGATAAGATCTTATATGAGTCTGATACATTCACCAAAATTTAAAAATTAAAGAAAAAAACAAAGATCCATAAAATGTGAACTGAATCAGCAGGCTGATGAAAGCAATCATCTCAAGACAGCATTAAGCCATAATTAATGGGGCAAGTTATTACATTTTTTGAAAACATGGTTAAATAACCCTAAAGAATATCAATCAGTATTCAATAATACACGTGGCATTAGTTTCTTAATCTTTCAACTTTTGGTTATATAGACCAGAACCCCACACTATTTTAGCCCAATGCCTACAATTATTGCATTTTTATAGCAGTTACTTGCTTCTCTGATGCTTGCCTTTCACATGTATGGGTAGTTTACATTTATCTGGCTGTATAAGTTGTAGTGTAAGTTAAAAAATGTACTTGAACATAATCATTGCACAGTGCACTATAAAGTAATATAGGTATAAATCATTTTCATTCCTTTGAGCTCAGTGAAAGGTCACAGGCATACACCTGTCTTGCCCTGTAATAATAACTATTTTGACATAACTGTGGTCTCTGTCACTGGTTCCTAGTTGACCTCAGTGCTCAGAATGGGTTTTCCATCCAAGGGGAGATTTCCTTCCACTCCTTGTTTTCCTAATACACCTCTCTCTCTGCTCCCGGGCTTTCAGGGGTTACTGCACTGCGGCTATTGCTCGGTACCAAGCAAGTCATTAAGATGCTGGTCCCAGGCTGCTCATCAGCTCAGCTCTGTTGATAATTCTCTATGCCCATGGGTTTTAATACTCAATTCTGCTTTCTATAAATGTTTCTTGTCTTTTGACCTGTGACAGAGGGAGCAAAGTTAAGTAGGGAGTAATTTCTTCCTCCCATAAATGGGCATACATGGAAAATTTTGGATGCTTTATTATCTAGTTATAGCTTGTGCTTTCTTTGGTTTACACTTGTTTCTTGGCATGCTTTATAGCAGTGCCTGGAAAATCAATTTTTCTTTTCCCAGCTACAAAGCAGTACATGTGTTCTTAAACAAAATCCTGTCGTTCTGACCAACATCTTTAATTTTTCTTCCCTGGTGTTGTCATGAAGCCCACTTCAGTCCCATATATTTGCTCTTTAATTTCAGTGTTGCTTTTAGTGTTCACACTTAGTTTGAGAATGCTGTCAAACCACTGATTATAGAAAAGCACCATATATATAGTTAGTGTTTTTCCAAAAGGGGGTTTGTATTTTAATTATACTTTCTAAGTTGTACAACTTCACCCGTTTCTTTCTTCTATCCTCCTTGTTTATTACATATCTTCTTGTGTTAGAAAGTTAGATGGGTTACTGATGAGTCTCACAGTTTAAATGCTTCTCAGATGGGGATTTATTGGAGAAAAAAAACCTAAAGATGTTATATTCCTGCTTTCATGAGTTGCCAGCTGTGTCACAGGAGATCCAGATGTACAGTCCTCTGTCACCACAGCAGCTGGATGTTGCACTGTGTCTTTGAGACAATGCAGGGAAGCCCAGTAGTCCAAGAGCTGTTTCCATTAGCAGTGGATGTCAATATGGATTGTCTGGGGGAATGAGGAAGTGGCTCTGTATTGGTTATTACAGTCTCCTAGTTGGCGTGAGCCTGCATTCCTTTAAAGTCCAAAGTCCCATTGGTCTTGTCGGAGCTGTGGATTCAGAAAGAGAAAAAAGCTCAGGGTCAGTGAGTCTGGCTGCATCTCTTCTAAGGTTATGACTGTCTGCTTTACAAAAATTGATGGCTCTTTCTAGGCACCAAGGCAGCAGCAACTAATGCTCCATACACGAGGCTGCTGAATACTCTTTCTAAAGCTTACATTCATCAATCTAGACAAAGAAATTTGCAAAGGCAGAGCCTGAGATCTGATGTCCAGCATGAATTGGACCCCTGCCATGGTCCCCAAGCACAACCCATAAACTCTGTTCAGTGCCAAGCCAGTGAAGGGGGAGCAGGTTTGTCTTGAATACAAGAATGTGGATGGTAGCACCAAGCTTCATGCAGTGCTCATCATCACCCTTTCTGCCCCAGAGAAGTCTGTTTAACCTCATCCTGGAAGTGGGAACTTTGGGGAGAAGTTTTTGACAACCAGAAGAGAAAATCTGCCTCCTGTTGTGGAAGGACCGGTGAGCTCAGCAGGGCAGAAAAGAGCAGGTTCTCCTTTTCTGCAGCAGCAGGTGATATCTTGGGCCCTGCAATGCCTCTTGTGTATGTAGGACAGTTTGATACCCACTGCTGGGTGGATGATGTCATCTCAGGGTCAATTAATCAGTCCTTGTGTAGGCAGAGCGTATGCTTGACTATAACTGGTGGAACGGAATTTAATTACTGAATTGAGAGGTTTTCTGAACACTGAAATTAACATCACCATTCTCAGTTAAAATTAACTGGCCTGTTGAATTAATTTCTTGTTTATGGTATTTGTCTTGTAAATGAAGTTTTGATCTTTTATGCTAATGAACTGATGTACCTCAAAGCCTTGAATAAGAGGGATAATGAAAGACACTGTCAAATGATGATCATAATGGTTAAAGTTAAATAGAGCCTCTGCCAGTAGCTGCTAAGGTGCAGATGCTCTGTGCTTTTTCTCTCCTCTCAGAGTGGTGTCCACTGGCTTTGACATCAGTGGCACCAGGAGGGCTGCAGCTGAAAGCTCTGAATGCTCAGGTTGATACAAGAACCGTACAGATTGTGCCACTGTCAGTCTGTTCATCACTGGCAGTGCTGGAAGGGAAGAAGCATGGGAGCGATGGTTAGAAGCAGGAACACAGATCATTGCCTCACAGCATCCTCACAGAGGTCTGCTCCAGGCTCCAACATGTGCTTGCTGCATGGATGTATAAATAGTGGAGATGAGGAAGTAATATGAAAAGTTATGAACTCTTCTAGTATTCTGCAGCAACATTTTGGTAACTCTATAGCACGGATGCTGATTTAGAAAGGATGGGTGGTGTGGATGGAGGGGAGGGAGAAAATTCAAATGTTTTACACCTCACATGTACATTATCCCATTAAGTCCAACCCAAAGGGAAGCAGACTCTCAATACCTTGATTTGGAGAGGGAACAGCAAGTAGGGAGACAGCAGTGTGGTGAGTTGCTAAAGAGGAACAGAACCATGTGTTCAAGACCTTGCAGGAGAGTACTGGAAAACTTTGGTATAAAACCAGTCCTCATCTTTAGGAAAAGGGTTAAGATAACACACTCAAATCCAAAATGTATTCAATTGATTCAAAAGCAGTAGTTTGAAAACGAATTTTTTGTGATTGGAGTCTCTGAGATTTTTCTTTAAACCTTTAAGGGGCTCCTGAAAAAGAAATTCTGGAAGAACCCAGGATATTGCTAAATAAGCTCCCAGCAGTAGGGGTGTGCTACTTACTGTCTCAACAGCCCTCAGATTATTTTTAGTGGTAGTTAAATATGTTCTTGTTATAAAGGACTTAAAGTTGTTTTGCTCTTCAGAAGATATGTTAATTTCTCTTTAAAAATCAGCAGTTTGCTTCTGCATCTATTGGTAACACCTGTAGTGGTGACAGAGGTATTTAACCCTGAGTTACTGAGCAGCTGAAGCCAATATCTTGTGTATGGTACGTGGGCTCTTTCTGTTTCCCAGTTTTCCCTTCTTGGTTCTCTGCTGTTTTTCTTTCCCAAAAAATTCATAGTGCTACTTTCTTTCACACCATGTGTTGATCTCTCCTGACTGTGTTTTGTTGTTATTTGTTTGGTTGTTTAATTTCTAAAACTCTGCTCCATTAGAATTTAAAATTCAGGTCAAACCTCGAAACTCAGGAATGCCTGGGAAGGAGCCCATTCAGCTATCAATTTTCAGTGCGTGATATAAGAAGACACTGAAAAGACCAGACTTAAAGTGTAAGCTACTGATGCAGAGGTGAGTTTGTGAGATTAAATTAGAAAGGCATAAGCAATGTGGGTAAGGGTAATTAAAATTAAATTCTGAGTTGCTGCTATTTTTTGTGGTGCGAAGCCCTCGCCTTTTGCATGTCCTTGGTGCCAGAGGTGTAGGGGTATACAAAGTCTTTGCAGATGTATAGCTGATGCAAAGGAAGGACTTAACTAGTAGAGATAATGTGTGTATGGTCAAACAGATGGAGTACAGGTAATGTGCCTGTGTGTGCAAGTGCTTGTCCCCACTGGAGAAAAAGGTGCACTTTGCGAGATCTGTAGTTTTGCAAATCCCTGCTGTTTTATTCATATGTAAGCTTGTAGTACAGGTAAAATAGCATTTTGTTTGTGGCTCAAACCTGGTTCTAGTGGAGTTAATGATGCTGTTGGCTTCAGTGGAGTCAGAAATTCTCTATGAATCCTTCCAGTCCGGACGCCAGACACAGGACTGAGCCTGGAGAGACTTAACTGCAGACAGAGCCATTTCTGACGATAACAGAGCTTTTAACTCCCCTTGTCTGTGCAGACCTTAGTTTTACAGATAAGCGTTGTCAATAAGGGTGGGTATTAGTACATAATACAATTTATTGCTGCTTGTCTCTTTTCTCTTTTTACAAGAGCTCTTCATCTTGTTACCCAGGCATTCAATGCTATTAGAACAAAGCACGCAAACCCGGAATAGCTGATATTTTCTGTCCAAGCCTATTTGAAATTATACTGACATGAAGGTGTAGGTGACTTGAGGAGATTTATTTATAGCTCTTGTGATGGCAGTAGTATGCTTTCAGCAGGATTTAGGATGTTGAAACCCTGTGGAGCCTTGGTCTTGATTTTGAGAAACATCCATCACTCAGCTGTGGAGACTTGCAAAGGTGACCCTGGGTGAGCTCGTCCCGTGAAGCTGGTAGCAAAACTCCTGATGCAAAATCAGGTTTTTGTATAGTTTAATGTTGGGTGGCCTGTTGGAGTTTGTGAAAAGGTCTCTCTTATTTTTGTCTCTGCAAGAGTCTTTGAGGAAAGCTTTCTTTCATTAACTTGTACCTTTGTTTCCCATTTCGATTCCTTGTAGAAGTGTATGTGCTCAGTCATGTTGCAATGCCTCTGCCTGTGCTTTGCCCAGTGGTGCACTGGAACTGTGCTCAGTTGTGTCTTCATGTGGTCATAGATAAGCTCCCATCTACAGGTTTTATATTGACTTTATGTGATAGAGATACAGGTATGCATATCGGCATTGTCCAGCAAGAGCTAAGGACTCCTTGATTTGAGTCCTCCTAAGGATCCAACTGGGATTATTGGCTTTGGACTTTAAAATATGTCACAATGCAATAGACACTTGTTACACCACGAGGAGAGTCCAGCTAGCCCTCCTACCTCCTGCTTTTCTTGCCTCTGTGCTGATATTTGTTTGGTTTGGTTTGGTTTTTTTAAAGACAACATTACTGATTACACTTCAGTATTTATAGTGGTACAAGATACTGCCTTGGAAAGCTATAAAAGTAGACCTTTAGGCCAGAAGATTAGTAAGTCTACTTTAAGTGTGGCATGTTTATTCATTGCACTGATGTATGTTACCAAGAGAATAAGGTAGAGAACCCTAGTGTCCTGTCCGGATTAAGGAGACAAAATGGAAAGTGCTGTGTTTGTTTACATCCTGACCATAAAATATCACACAGCATTTTCAGAGGTCATGTGTTTGCTGGGGCAAAATTNNNAAACAAAACAAAACAAACAAACCCAGATATTTTATTTTTTTACTAGTTTGCTTCTGAGAGTTATGAAAATAGCCAGTAGAGATTGTCAATAGGAAATGTCACCTGCTTTGTTATTTACCAGTATTTACTTCAAGGTAGAAGTTTGCATCCTTATTAAGAACATAACTATTTTCCCAGCCTATGTGCTTAAAGTTTTCCTTGGGGGAAGAAAAAAATTGCTTACAGGATGTTTTGTTGGTGTAAGAGCCTGGGAATATGTCACAGTTTGTCACCTTCTGTTTTTGCCATTTGGAAAAGCTAATTTTGTTCCAGGGTTTGCTTCAAGCNGTTGGGTGGCCTGTTGGAGTTTGTGAAAAGGTCTCTCTTATTTTTGTCTCTGCAAGAGTCTTTGAGGAAAGCTTTCTTTCATTAACTTGTACCTTTGTTTCCCATTTCGATTCCTTGTAGAAGTGTATGTGCTCAGTCATGTTGCAATGCCTCTGCCTGTGCTTTGCCCAGTGGTGCACTGGAACTGTGCTCAGTTGTGTCTTCATGTGGTCATAGATAAGCTCCCATCTACAGGTTTTATATTGACTTTATGTGATAGAGATACAGGTATGCATATCGGCATTGTCCAGCAAGAGCTAAGGACTCCTTGATTTGAGTCCTCCTAAGGATCCAACTGGGATTATTGGCTTTGGACTTTAAAATATGTCACAATGCAATAGACACTTGTTACACCACGAGGAGAGTCCAGCTAGCCCTCCTACCTCCTGCTTTTCTTGCCTCTGTGCTGATATTTGTTTGGTTTGGTTTGGTTTTTTTAAAGACAACATTACTGATTACACTTCAGTATTTATAGTGGTACAAGATACTGCCTTGGAAAGCTATAAAAGTAGACCTTTAGGCCAGAAGATTAGTAAGTCTACTTTAAGTGTGGCATGTTTATTCATTGCACTGATGTATGTTACCAAGAGAATAAGGTAGAGAACCCTAGTGTCCTGTCCGGATTAAGGAGACAAAATGGAAAGTGCTGTGTTTGTTTACATCCTGACCATAAAATATCACACAGCATTTTCAGAGGTCATGTGTTTGCTGGGGCAAAATTACCCTGGGAAAAGGCAGTAGCAGAGCTTGGGATAAGCCACTCGCCTTGAACAAAACCTGTGTAGGGTGTTCATATGGTTGTGTACCCTCAGGTTTGGAGGATGTGTTGGTCTATATGTCTGAATGGCCTATGTGCTTACCCTGGTGTGCTGGAACAATGCTGTGCTATTTACTCAAATTGCCTTAAATGACTTTTTTTTTTCCAATCTGAGATGCCCAACTCTAAGTGAACACTCTATATTTGGATTCTGAGTCTAGTAGAACAGTCACTTCAGTTTCAGGAATTA